>VDFB02113904.1:0-57361 GCA_007258455.2 Sequoia sempervirens
CCTTCATGTGAAACTTATAACTTTATCTTCCTCTGAAAGTTGTAATATCATCGTGCTTCACCACTTCAAGTCATCGTGCTCTGGCCTCGACATTCCTCCTGCAAAACAAGCGAGGAGAAGAGTATTAGGACACTTCATAATATAAATTCAACTACTTACCTGATTTTCACGCTCTAAGTTCCAAGCGTCAACTTCTGCTTTCTTCATGATTCTTCATGCCTTAGCCAGATTTTCAACCCATCTTCCTCAAGGGCGCATCATCTTTGAGAAATTCATTTCACTAACTGGAGCTTTGATACCCAATTTCGTTCACCTCTGACTCTGGAAGATTGGTCCCACGAAGAATTCAATCAAATTCACCTAGGCAATTGACTTAAAACTCATCCGCTGAGGCATATTTTTATCTTGAAAACACATTTTCTTCACATTTGCCTTAGAAATTTTTTTAAATTTCCCTTAGGAAAATTTATCAACCTGGTGCCCATTTGAAATTTTTATCACAAAATCCTCGGCAAGTTGTGGAAGACCTCAAAATCCATTCCTCATTGATAATCTTCAATACCCAGAAGAAAATCTCCTTTAGAACGCGATGAATCCATGGGTACCCAACGAACGGGTTCATTTAATTTTCTTGAATTTTGAACCTTAGAAAATATTCTTTCATCAAATTTATTCTTGTTCTTCGATCCTGAAGTATTTCTTTGCTCTGACTTGGAAATTTTTTATCAACCCTGTGCAGCTGGCATTCTCTAACTTCATCTCCAACAATTTTGCTCGCATCTTGAGAAATTTCATCTCCTCAGAGCCCTAGGCGTATTTTCTAAGAAAGAAAATATTTGTGCCTTAGAAATTTTTTTTGATCACCATGAAAATTTTTCCTTAGGAAATTTTACTCAACTCTGTCAACTTTGCCTGTGAAAATATCAACTTCACTAAGAAAATTTTCATGAAGGCGCCTAGCATATTTTATTTCTCACTCACCATTTGCATTTTACTTCACACTGGAAAGGCAATTTTATTTAAAACTCCAACGCCTTAGAAGAAATTCTCATAACATCATCCTATACTTCACTTTACCACCCTTGGCGCATAGCACTTGGAGGGAAATCAAAAATCACGCCTTAGCATTTTATCTTCACTACTTCACACGCCTTAGGAAAAATTTCCAACACCTACCACCTTGGGTGCATGTAACACTTGAGGAAATTCAAAATCACGCCTAGCACTCACCCTTCCTCTACCACGCCTTGAAGTATTCACTTACCTTTCACCTTATTTACCACCTTATCTTCACCTTTTACACCTTCAACTTGGGCGCATTTAGGCATGCAAGGAGGATGACTCTTCAACTTCACTTTTTCGTCTTCACATGCTTTGTTTTGGGCGCATTTTCATATAGGTGAGGGATAAAAATGTTGACTTGTTGACCCACTTCTCCCTTGGTAGCATTTTCCGATTGGAGGATAAGAATTTCATACTTAGCAATTTTTATGCCACTATCTTGAGCTGGGCGCATTTAGGCTAGGGAGCAGGATAAAACTTGTTGACTGCTTTGACCTTTCTCATTTTGGGCGCATTTTAGCAAGGGTGAAGGATGGGCGCAAATGGAGGGTGGTGGAGGATATCTTGCCTTAGAAAATTTTCGTGAAGTCATCCACTTTGAGCTGGGCGCATTTTGATGGGTGAGGTGGATGAAGATTAATACTTAGCCATTTTTCCAATTTGACTTACTATAGTAAAGTGCTCAGGTTGTCTTGAAATTTCATAGCGGAATGCTTTGAAGGCCGGCGGTGCGATGGTTTACATGGGTTTTGAAAGTGCGACTTTTCACAACCTCTTTTGCGGTTTCGAAGTTGGAAACCCTAATTAGCCTACATGTAGCATTATCGATGATCTTTCTGTTTCTCCCAGACTGCGGCGTGACGCTGCGATGGAAACTTGTGATTAATTCTTTGGGAGGCGTGCACTTTGCAGGGAACCGCACCGCGCTTCAAAATAAATGGTTTCGCTGCCCGGTGGTTATCTCTGTTTGCATGTCACACCATCATGACTCTCCGAAAAACCAACCGGTAGGCATGCGGCCACGAAAGTGAAATTGCGCCCTGGATTCACGCCAGTATATCGCCGGCGAAGATTTCGAAAACCAGAGAAGGAAAATGCGACATGCAAAGAAAAACTCGCATCGAACCGAAATTTGTCGGGGCTGACGGGCCGCTAAAATAGTAAGTTGTCGTTTTAGGCTCAAATTTTGCATCTGAGGAGAGGCTGAGTCACGATCGCGCTCTAGATGCCGTGTAATGAACCTCAAAAACAATACGACAAATTGCTGTAATTTCACTTACTAAAAATAGTAGTACTTTCAAATTTTGATGGAATTCTGGCTGGGGAAGTCTTGGAAACATCGACAACAATGTCGATCTCGATTTTCAATTTACTCACCCTATTGACCTACGGTGACCGGAAAGATGAAACCCCCAGGACTTGGCCGATTTCCTTGTTTAAGCTCAAAGGCGGGGAGCGTCCTCGGAAGGATAGGCGAGCAGAGAGACAGCGGCAAGAACAAACCAACGCACCAAACCAGCAAAGAAATAGCCAAAATTAGGGGGTCCCCATTTGCAATGGGGGCGATGTAATGAAAAGGTCACAACAACTCCCGTTGCTGTGAAACCAAGGGAAGTGCTTCCTTGACCCTTTAGGTAACTCATGATTTTCCCACAAAGCCAAAGGTCCAATGTTGTTACCCCAAGGTAATGGGGATGGACATCTCTGATTCCTATCAACACGATTATTGCCAGCATTTGCATTATTGTTGTTATCACCCATTGCTTTTGGTTGGATCACAGGTTCTTCTTGCTTGACTTCTTGTTTGAACTCGGGAACTTGATGGATCTCAAGAACTGTGTTGGATGATTCTCCAACCTTTGTAGGGTGAGGTTGTGGGAAGAAAGAATCTGTAGCACCACCTCTCCTCCTTCTTGTATAAACCTTGTAAGCCAGGATTATTTATTCCCACGCAATAGGATGCCAGATGGTCATTCCCGTGACATAAAGCGTAAGCTTTCTTGAAGTTCTATGCCTCGTGCCCCACAGTGGGCGCTAGAAAACTGTTGGCATTTCAATTCGCACCTCTGGAATGCGGATTAGAAACGAACAACTATGCACAGTGAAACTGCTCTTCAAATTAGGAGGGGAAGCTCCCTCTTCACTGATGATGCTTAAAAAGAATACTAAACTACTGCCAATCTTTTTATTCTCAACTAAGAGCACAAGGTTATAAAACTCTTTGCATTGTAGCTGAGGTTTTCTCTTTTCCAAAACTTCAAACTACAAATAGGCCTTGTTGGCCGTGGTTTCGTGACCGCTTTCGGAATAAAGCTTCCCAACGGATACTCTATCCTCTCTTGAACAAAGTTTCACGCATGCTAAGATTACAGATAGATCATACATTTAACTCAAAGGTTTCGCTGTCACCGAATAGTCACCGATTGTCTTGATGTGATTTTTGTTGTGGTATTTCAAGGGGACTTACACAATTGTTCAGCGGTTAATGACAAGCAGCGGACGAAATTTCATGCAATTCGAATGGTTGGCAGAAGTAGGTACAAGTTTTCCTAATTCTAACCAGAAATGAACTGAATTTAAAATGAGTGTAGGGCCTAAGAAGTTTACGCTCTATCTAAATGCAAGATATGTGGAATTCGACCTCAGCAGACTTCAACCGGATTTTACCTAGCCTCGCATCGGACAGCTTCAGCAAAATTGGTGCAATCTTCAGAGGAGTAACGAAGAATATTCAGATTATAATTCAACATACATGTACCATCACAACGATGCATACAAGCATACGAACCACAATCGAAGTTAAGTTTGAAATGATTTCCAGTTGACCACACAAGGAAAACTCACCATCAGCAAGTTGCTAGTGGTATGGATAAAGAGAAGCTACTTCGATCAAACACCACAAATCCACAGTAAACTACTTGCATGAAATGAAAACTGCACTACTTTAAGCTACTTCAAGTTGCTACGTGAATTGGAAGGACGAAGAAGCCTCGACAACTACTCATAACAAAGAAGAAATCACCATCAATGAAAATTCTTTTATTATAAAAGCATTCACGACAACTTCTTACAAAGTATTCAAAGGGAAGACTTTCCTTCCTTTTCAATCTAAACTACTCTACTTTCTACTCTATCAATTTCTCTCTACTCCTTCTCTGCTATCCTAACTCTAATCTAATTCTAATGAGTACAAATGAGGGGGACTCCCCCTTTTATAGATAGCCAAGTCCAACGGACGACTCAGATTACAATCGGCTGGATTGCCCAGATCGCGCCACCTCAGTCCTAAACAAGATTCGTCCTAAAAACTGCCACAAAGGAGAGTGGAGTAATAAATGAGCCATTAATGTCCACCATCCTTCTAGAAGATTCCCATTTGTAGACGCGTTCACACTGTTCTTGATCTTCTTTCTTGACGTTGTTCTTCAACTTCTTCTTTGTCACTTGAGTTATACTAAGTCTCAACACTTAGCCATTTTTCACAACTTTTCTTCCTTCGAGGTTGAAATGTAGTCTCGGAGAATTTTCTTCATCACTTAAGTCATCATCGCCTGGTCTCGATGTTTTTCCTGCAAAACAAATAAGAGAAGAGCATCAGGACACTTCATAATATAAACTCACCTTACTTACCCGATTTTCGCACTTTAACTTCCAAGGGTTCATCGTCTTTCTTAGCCAACTTCATCCTCAACGTCTTTATGCCTTAGCCAAATTTCTCCTTCCTAAGGGCACATTTTAGAGATGCACTTTAAAAAATCATCTTTTGAAGGTGTTAACTTCAACTGCATCTTCTTCAAGAAATTTATTCCACCAGCTGAAGCATTGACAATTTTGATTTCATTCATCTCCGGCTCAGGAAGATTATCTTCACGAAGAATTTGAGAAAATTCACCTAGGCAGTTCCTTTCAAATTCATCGTCTAGAGGATTTTACCTTGAAAACACATTTTCTTCACTTTTCCTTAGAAAATTTTCAAATTTTCCCTTAGGAAAACTCACCAATCCTATGCCCATCAAAAATCTTCATTCTGAAGGCCTTAGCGAAGCGTGGAAGACTTTGAAATCAACTTCTCATTGAAGATCTTCAATACCCAAAAGAAAATTTTCTCGAAAACGTGATGAATCCATGGGTACACAACGAACGGGTTCATTTAGATTTTTTAAAATTTTGAACCTTAGAAAAACATCTCCTTGTGAAATTTAACCCGTTTCTTCATCTCTGTGAACATCTTGTTGCTCCGACTTGAGAGATTTTAATTTGTCTTGCAATGCCAATATCTTCTGACTCTGTCACTGGAAAATTTATTCGTGCTTCAAGAAGAATTTCACCACCTTTAAGGTCTAGGCGTATTTTCTAAGAAAATACTTTGCCTTAAAAAAAATTTGAATCACTTTGCATTTTTGAAAATTTTGCCTTAGGAAATTTTATTCAATTTTATCCATTTTTCCTGGGTGAGAAAAAATTTATTTCATCCATTCACTTAGAAAGATTATCTCCATCACCTTGGGCGCATATTGTACCATGGAGGACACTTTCAATTAAAAAAAAAATTCCAACGCCTAGGCAACATTCTTTGTTTTCAACTTCTTAGCAATATTCACCTATCTTCACCTAGGGCGCATTTCACTTGCCATATAGAAATTTCAAACTCCGATGCCTAAGCAACATTTTCCATTCACCACCTTAATATTCCCAACGCCCAACATATTATATTCATCACCCTTATCAACTTTGGGCGCATACCACACTTGAGGAAGGATAATAACTTCACCACACCCAGCATATTTTCCACCTTCACTTTTACCTCGTTTAGGTAATATTTTATCTCCTTCTTTACCTTGCTTACCACCTTACATTCACCTTTACTCACTTCAACTTGGGCGCACTTGAGCATGTGTGAAGGACAAACTTTTCAAACACCACCTTGTTTTGTTGACTCTTGACTTTCCTTGTTGAGCTTGGGCGCATTTTGGCATATGAGGTGGACGAGATTCTTTGACTTCCTTGACTTTCTTGGGCGCATTTCCTACTTGATGGAGGATGGGCGCAAATGGAGGGTGGTGGAGGATGAGTCCACGCCTTAGAAAAATTTCTTGAACTTCTTCCTAGAGTGGGCGCATATAGCTAGGTGAGGTGGATGAGATTCTAACTTAGAAAATTTTCTAGCATTTGCTTGCATGTGAGGGCACATTTTGGCATAGGAGAAGGATGAAGTTTAAACTTAGAATTTTTTTCTTGATGCCTCTACCACCTTAGGCGCATTTCATGCAGGGAGGTGGATGAAACTTTATGCCTTTGGAATTTTTTTAAACTTCTTCATCAAGCAGGGCGCATGTAGGGGTGGCAGGTGGATTTTACCAACACTTAGATTTTTTATCACCCACTTGTTCCTCTTTGGGCGCATTTTGATGTATGAGCAGGATGAATTCCAACATTTGAATATTTTCTTGACTTCCAGCTAAAGTGGGCGCATTTCCTGGGTGCTGTAGGATGAAACTCATGCCTTAGCCATTTTTTTTTGTCTACGCCAGTTTCTCCATGCCTTACTATAAATAGTAAGTCCTTTGATTTTCACACTTCAGAAGATCAGATTGATTTGAAATTTTGAACACTGCATCTTCATGACTTTGTCAACCTGTTGACACTATTGTTTTGAGTTGGCCTGCTAAAAATAGCATATTTCTGGAGGTGATTTACTATTTATAGTAAATGCTAGTTTTTGATATCTCCACAACTCCGTTTGATTTGAAATTCGAATGAGGCGCTCCTCACCACGTGACTTGCCTGTTGACACCGGTGCCTAACGCTTGACTTTCTATTTTTAGCATGTTTCTGAAATGACTTACTATAAATAGTAAGTGCTCCGTTTGCCTTCAAATTTTACCAGCAGATAGCTTGAAAGATGCTGATTGCGGTGGTATACATCGGTTTTTGAGAATTCTGACTTTTACCCCTCTTTTTAGGTCCCGAAGCTAAAACCCTAATTGGACTTGCATGTATATCAACTAGTCTCCTTTGTTCTTGCGATCAGCTCGTGATTCTGAAGTGCTGGGAGGCAGCTGCCGGGATGCACCTGCTAAAAATAGTAAGTTCCTGAATAAGTGATTATCTCCGTTTGCATGTCACGTCACTGCGTAGCCTCGAAAACCCATAAGGAATATGCACATACAAAGAAAACCATGACATGCAAACCCTAAAATAGCCTCTGAAGAACACGAAAAGTTATTATCTCGCTTTGCATGTTATATCGCGGGTCTCTGAAAACCCAGAAGGAATCTCCAGACATGCGTTGAAAAACTTCGCATCTAAACCCTAGAATCTGCTCTGGAAGCTGAACAGCTAAAAATAGTAAGTTGTCTGTTTCAGCTCAAATTTTTCCAGTGAGCAGCTTGATGTGTTCTAGATGTAGTGTGACTGTTAAAATTTCAAGAACGTTGAAGGAATGTCCTGAATTACACACTTACTAAAAATAGTAAGTAGCCAGAATCTGATGAAATTTCAATGGAAGCTTGCTGGAAGCACACTGACCTCAATGTTAATCCCTATTTTCAATGTATTCACTTTGTTCGACCTCGGACTGACCAAAAGGATGGAAACCCTAATTTTCAGACTTCGCCAAATTTTACGTTGAAGCTCACAGACGGGAACGTCCCCGGAAAGGCAAACACCAAAAAAGAGACAGAGAGAGAGAGAGACAAAAACCAAAGCCAAAAAGACCAGAATGGAGCAAAAATTAGGGGTCCCCATCTTGAATGGGGCGATGTGTGAAAAGGTCACAACAGGCCTAAACTATAGATGCTTCTGACAACTCAAGTAAACTCAGAGCTTGAGAGTCAAAAGTAAATGAGGAATGATTTGATTAACATAGAAGCTTAAATAAACTTACTTCCAGATCACACCTAAAGATTCATTGTACTTATAAGATGTAAGCAGAAATAAAGATTATACAAGAAAAACACGTAAGACAAGAAACTGAAAGAGATCGAGCAAGTAAGTCAAAGCAAAGAAGGCATAAGTTTTCACTTTTCTCAATTTCTAACAATAGTTACACTTTTGGGACAGCAGATTGTAGCAAAGACAAGCTTACAATGTGCGATCAAACACCAGATTACACTTGACACAAGCTGAACGGTAACTGAAAAACAATTTGCAGCAATATAGGCTTACAAATTAGCTCTTACAATAACAGTTAGAAAATAATGGGCAAGGCTGCCCTTATTTATACACAATCAAGGAGTAGATAACCCTAAAATCTCCTTGCTTTAATCTGACTAGTCTTGCCAACTCACAAGATTTATTTCTAAAACTAACACAAGACAACTAACTAACCACCTGCAAAAATCAGTTAATTGATTTAAAAGCAGGGAAAGTTCCTACTAATTTGATTTTTCTATTTTACAAAGAATAGATAAGTATGAAACAAGAATTGTAAGTTAAACTCGGAAAAAGCATTGAGTTAACTGTTGCTTTTATTTCTATTCTTGGAAATCTTCACTGCCCCAAAGAGGTGACTCATTTCTCTCCAAAACTCAGATTCTTGAAAAAAGGTTGAGGTCAGGGTTTTGTAGACAATCATGTTCTAAAGAGACCCAGTTCATCAGATTTTGAAAAAGCAAAGGGCTTCCCGAAAAAGCACTGAAAAAGCAGATTTTTGGGAATATAAAATTTCCCAATCTTCAAGAGGAGCAAAAAGCAGATGGACCTAGATCGATGAAAACTGAAAAAGTTGACCACCTATTTCTTAAATGCGATACCCTCGAAGATTAGACCGTGAAAAAATGTGCCTCTATGCTTCCCAATCCCGAATCCACGAAGAACACTAAAAAAGCACTCTGTTTGAGCTTCCAAATCTTGATGAGAAGAAAACGATATTTTTCTTCCTCTGGATGCCAACCTACAAAGTATGAAGAATGAATGCCAAAATCCTTCTTGAATAGAGTTTGAAAATGAAAAAGCGCTTTCTTCACAAAAGCCCTAGAATTTTGAAGTCTATCGATGAAGATAGAAACTTTGTACGCAAAAATCTAAGTCTGTTTGCACATGCAACGGTGAATTCCTCCTTTGTAGCTACAAAAAAGCACACGCGTGAAGACATGTTTTTGGCAAAAACATATGTGTTCGATGACATCATTAAACACATAAAACCTCTCAAGTGTTAGCCATTTTCTTCATTTTTCAACTTTTGCTTGCTTTTTCTTCCAGCGAGGCCTACCTTCAACTTTGACGAGCCAGCAATTTAGTATTGCCAACTGATAAAATTTATTTGACCATGGCAATCTCATGTTTGACCACTATTGAAGTGATCCCCAGCTTCATATCGGCATTCAATATTGTTTGATCATGATTGCAAACCCCAAAAGTGACCAACGAAGGCTGAATTGGAAAGAAGGCATGCTGGGGTCAACAATATTCTAAGTGTTGAAAACCCAAGCACCCCTAGCTAACAGGGGCGCCTAGCATCCCATGCCTTAGCCAAATTTCAATGATTTTCATCTTTCTTTCATCCTTGATCTCCACCTTTTCCAACTGCGTCTTTTGATCACTGATCATGATTGCAGACCCCAAAAGTGACCAACAAAAGTTGAATTGGAAAGAAGGCATGCTAGGGTCGACAATATTCTAATTGTTAAAAACCCAAGTGCCCCTGGCTGACAAGGGTGCCTAGCATCCCATGCCTTAGTCAAATTTCAATGATTTTCATCTTTCTTTCATCCCTGATCTTTTCCTTTGCCAACTGTCTTTTGATCACTGATTTCCGCAAGACAGCGGACACCTGCATCTGAATGCTGAGCATACTAACCTGTCTGAACCTTAGTGATATGTTTGCCAGCTTTTCTCAGTCTCTAATGTTGCTTTTATCCTTTTTTCCTAGCGACTAAAGGTTACTGACAGGCAAGATTCACCGTTTTCGAGCAACAAATGACAGAAGCCAAAAAATGACTAAGGCACCAAATGCTAGGCACCCTGACTAGACAGGAGCACCTAGACATCCCAAAGAGATTTTTTATAAATTTCACCATTTTCGGATTCGCCTCCGTTTCACGTGAACTCCACCTTTTCTCGATCGTTGACAATTTTACGTTGTCTACACAACATTTGAGACTTTGAATCTGATACCTAGCAGCAGATAATCCTCCATTGATGACCTTGGAGCTCGTACTTTGCCTTCTAAAAAAGCAGAATTAACCCACCAGAGAAATCTTGACCTTTTGACAATTCTGACTGGATGTAATGTCCTTGAAAAAATGACTTTGTTTTCACCTTTTCAAGCCTTGGACATTTCGTCAAACACTTTTCTTGCAAAGTTTGAACTTGCTGTTATAAATTTCTGATTGCTTTGTTTTGATGTTGCTTGATACTAATGATGTTTCAAGAGGTTCTCCAATGATGCAAATTGACTAATAATAAAATAACAATGATATGCAATATGTTTTTGTGTTTTTCTAATGCAATTAAATGACACAACTTGATGCAAATGAGCAGTTACCGCCAAGTGACATTTCGTCATACATTTGGCATGCAACCTCCAAAAATATTCTATTGCAAAATAACTTCCCAACTGATTACAATAATGTCATGCTATGATAATTATGCAACTCCTATTCTTATTAAATGGTGCATGAACTAAATGCAAGCTGATTGTGAATGATATGCCAAGACTCTTGGCTTACAATGACATGCATGTATGCAACTGTAGTTGCTGTTATAACAGCATTGCTACAATGAAATGATGCTAAAATATGAAGTAAGAAATGCATATAAGAAACCTGGGATCATATGTTGATGTAGTGCCTCTTCAATGAAGAAATGCCCTCCAACTGTTGCCGCCCTTGTTCTTGCCTGACAACCTTTCGTATAAATAAATGCAGCAATATTGGCCTCCAAAATTATTTGTAGAAATGATTGTCTTCGCAAGAGAAAGTGATCCCTCCAATACCCACAAAAATGTGTCCCCTTAGTGAAGAGCAATGAATGAAAATGCAATTCCTCCCATGCTGGTTTGCAGACTGAAACAAAATTACAGACCTCAAATAATTCACCAAACTTCTCCAAAAATGTTCTCCAATGGCTGCAATTATTTCAATGAGAAAGACTGAAGTATCTCCCTCCACTATCCAACTAGGGTTGATATTTCACAACCAAAATTGGTACCCTAGAGTCTTCAAACCCTCAGGCAATGAAAGCATTCAAGCTCTCTTTTTACCACGCAGGTATGTAAGAAGTAATAAAATCCAAGTGTGCCTGAATGACTAGCAATGAACTTCTTATATATTTTTTCTAACCCATCTCCAAGAAGCTTCTAGAATATTTTATTATTTTATTATTTAAGTGACTTTTTGATATATCATTTTATTATAGTCACTTTATTAAATTAATTATAATAAAGTTACCTTTGAGATATTATTTTATTAAGATAACTTTATTAAATAATTAATTTAATACCCCACTTTAATTTAATTAAAATAATCAATTAGTCATCCTTATGAAATATCAATATTTGGACAACTTAATTAATTAATTTAATTAAATTACTCTTCCTCCAAATCGAGGACATGACACCGGACCAGCTTGATTAGGAAGTATTTTCAAGCAATCAGAATCAATTAGAGCCCTCCAAACAAAGATTCTATTTTTAGAAACTTTCTATTTTTAGAAAGTTTTGCTAGCACCCATTTGACAAGAAACCCAGAAAACCCTGAAACAAGTCTATTTTTAAAAACTTTCTAAAAATATAAACTTTCTATTCTTAGAAACTTTGACCTTTGAGGAAAATTTTTACAAGACTTTGACCACTCTTTACAAAATGCCTTAGTGAAGCAAAAAATTTGATTGGGCACAACAGGATTGAAAAGAAAATGCAAGATAAGAAACATTGCAAAAACTGCAAAAGTAAATGGAAAAATACTTTACCTCTCATAAGCAATCTTTAAGATAGAGTAAAAATCATTGGAACTGCCATTGGGGAAATTGTGCACATTATTGATGGGATTATGAAGAAAGTTGTGATGGGTACGGTTTCTGGGCAGTCAAAGATTAAGAAGCAAAGGAAGAAGCAGGGCAGAGAAAAGGATAAGAAAGTTTCTAACAAAGAGAAGAAGAAGACTACCTGGGAGGAGTCTTTGGACTCTTTGTCCAAAGATTGGAACTATATTTGATAAGTAGTTTTTTTCTTGTTGCATTGTTGTTTTGTTTTCTGTAGTTTTTTTAGTATGACCAAGGTGCCAGTTTTGTTGTTTCTTTGTTTCTTCTATTAAACTCTATGTTTTAATGTTTGAGAAACTCTTGTATTGAGTTCAGGGCTCTTCCCCTGCTTAACTAATCAAAAATGGTAACCTCTGGAAAGATTCATCAAGTTCAAACTGCACAATTTTTATAGTAAACATTGGTCTTTCCCAACTTGCCTCCTCTATTTGTTTACCAAATCACTCAATAAACAACTCAATTTATCTATTTTTTAATTTTCTTGGTGACATAGTATGATGACACATTCAGGAGTCAACAACTCAATTTTGTTCCACAACTGAACATAGACATATCACAAATGGTTGAAAGTTCTTGATATCTGCTTTTTAAAATGTAAGTTACAAACTATTTTGATGTCTAATGTGAACAATATGAAATTTGTTAACCATATTAGGCCTTTTGATCTTCCTAAATTCTCATTAATGAATTTGGGGGATATCTTAATCATTCACAAGGTTGTTGTACATCGCATTCTTGTTTATTTCAAACATGTAAAGGCTTTCGTACCTTTATTTGTATTTGATATTTTCTTTCATGCACAAGAACCGGTTATGTAACAATACCCTTCACAAAAACCTTCTAGCTTTCCATATTACCAAACATTGCTTGAAGAATGCTTACATCTACTATCCAAAAATCCCTTAAGGTTCAGAAGTTAGACCTGAATTGTCAGAAATAAAAGAGGATAAAATATAGTTGAATCCATGTATACTGTTTAATATATTCACTTGTGAAAATATCAAAAGATTTAATTTTTAACTCTTACATCCTCCTCCAAAAGATAATGATCTTCTCACATAGCATGGAGTCAGAAACATTTATACTATACCTCAGTTTGTGGCAGATTATCATGAAAAGGATTACATTATAATGACTAAAAAAGTGCTTTGAAACTGTACTTATCCACAATCTGGGCATCTAACATATTTGTAGGCCAAGATGTAAAGCTTACTCTCACTGACTTACTAGAGACACTTGAGGCCTCAAATCACTAGCTTTTCAAAGGTTTTGGGGGTCCTCCAGTGAGTTAAAATGGTGTCTCATACCATTTTAAAACTGAGGCTTATACTAGCACACAACCATATAAGTCTGGGCCTCATACTTCCATTGATAGCTGACACTTGCTATGCTTTTTTCTCTCATGGCAATGGAATTTAATTTTCCCTTTGGCTCTTTCCATGGACCTTGTAAAACCCTCTATTGAGAGTGTCAACCAGTGGATGGGTTGGCTGATCTATCTCCAACTGTTATATTTTCCCATTAGTAAAATCTACACAGATCCTCACTAATCCCTTACCCATTTTTCCATAATTCAACTATGTTCAATTGCTTTGCTAGGGGAGAAGACTTATTTTCATGTCTTTTCAAGAAAAGAAAACTACACTAAAGTACTTTTTGGCAGCAGAGACAAACATATTTTAATATTAGTGATTTTCGGTAAGAAAGGTCTATTATGATTTACCAACAGAAAGTGTGGAATATTTTAGCCATATTGCTAATTAGGTTCATCTTGAGCATTCACAATTAAAATTTGAAATTTGATATGGTTGAATGGGAAGAGGACCTAAGCAATAGAAAGTCTAATGGTAGAGCCACTATTCTTGAATCATCAAGATTAGAGACCTCCACAAACAAATGGAACTATAATATTGGGATTTGAGTTGTATGTCCATCATTCAAGTGAAAGAGGAAAAGCAATAATTGTCCAAAGTAAAGGTAAAGGGAAAATTCACAAGGTTTAAAAATGGACAGAAAAAGATGTATCTACATCTCTAAAAACGTTACAGGTAGAATGAGATCTATAGAGACAAAATGTAGAAAACTAAAGTGAAGAGATCAATAAATATATGGTATTAGAGGTTACTTATAGTGCATGGATTCGATTCAGTAAAGCTTGTTATTTCTATGTCAACTTTCATCTCTAACCATTTTCTATAGATGACAACTTAAATTTAAGATAATAACATTTACGATCCTTTTAAATGAAAGCATACATACCTTGGCCCTTGCTTCTGAAAGTTGACCATGCACTATTGAGACATTGACAGCTCCTTTCTCCAACAGATTGCCATCTTCAATTACCCGTGTAATACCATAACTGCATTACCCATCCATTTAGTCAAGTAATATCAATATATGGTTCTCCACGTTCTAAAGAACAGTACACTTTGCATCCAAATGATGAGAGAGAACATATATAGTATGACGAAATAATTCACATCATAAGGGGCATACAGCACACTTCATTTGGATTCAATAAGCCAACCTAAGAAATGATACATGAAAAAAAATATGTGAGAAGTATGGATATGTTTTTCAAGCTTGTGAAAATTATGAACCAGTTGACAACAAAATATTTCTAAAACCTATAAAGATACTTGCCTCCCACAAGAAAATGTCCAATTATATTTGAATTCATGGACAACTTTCCCCCAAGGGAAGGTAGGAAAGTCTGAGTAAGAATGATTCATATGTAAACATCAAAACATATACATGATTTTCTGAAGCTTTCTTTTTTATGACTTTCTACATCAAAGCAATGTTAATAAGATTTACCAAAATGTTTGAGAGAATAGTCTTTTTTATGACTTTCAGTAAGGTTCTATCTTCATCAACAAGGTTTAACTCAGAAAATTCAGGTTTTCAAACATAAGGCAGAACCCAGAGTTTTTATTTAATAATCATTTCTTATTTTTCAAATCTCTGGCTGATTCATCACATTGACTTTCCTACAATTTTCAGTCATCGTCAGCAAAGTTTTCAAGCAGAAATCAGCAGTGTAATGGCCAATTCGCAAGAGGTATTTCTTCAGGATATTTGGCTAATTTTTTAGGGTTTTGACTGCTGCCCTTTGTCATATCAGTTTTGAGAACAATAGTGAGAAGTTGTCATTCTTCATTTTAAGTTTTTCAAGCTCTATTGTCTGATGTTTGTCGAAAGAGATTGTTATAAAAATTTGGTGTTGCAAAGTTTGTAGAGATGATGAAGAATAGATGCTAAGATTTTCAAAGAATCCAAGGTTGCAAATTTGAGCTAGGGTTTGATGCAGAATCAATACAATGAAAGATTTTTTAGATCCAAAGCATTGAGATAAATTATTAGAGTTTCAAGGCTTCTACAAAGGAATTTAAAAGCTTCATTAGAATCATTGCCAAGAGCCAAATGCCTGAATGGTTATTTTTAGCTTGACTTATTTATAGCCCAAACTATTTTTAGTTGTTATCATTTTCAAGGAAATAAGCATATTCTATGAAGCCTATTTTTAGAAGCCATTTATACATCGGCTATTTTTAGATCATCTTCTAAAAAATCTATTATTAGGTTGGTAGTTATGCTTATTAGGAGTCTATTTGAAGATTGCCTAAGTTAGGTTTTAGTATTTGTGGATAGAAGTGTGTAGCAAGCTTGCTTTGCATGCAAGCAAGTTATTTCTAGCATAGAAGTGGTAGTTAGATTTTTTATTTTGTTTATGCAGTAGTTTTTGTAAATGCTTATAAATAGATGCTCTAGCGTTAGTAAACAGATTTGTCCCTATAATACTTTTTTGAAATTAACCTATCTCACCCAATGAATAGTAAAAAATGCTTACAACAGTTGAAAAAAAAAGTTTTTAAAAGAGCGACTTTCTTCTGTGCTTGAGAGGGGCAGCTCCCTTGAAAGATGGGGTTTTTTGGTTTTTGTGTATTTTTAACCAAAAAGTACAAAAAGGAAAAAGGAAAGAGAAGGAAAAGGAGAAAACAAGAGAAACCCTAGGCAGTTTTCACTGTTTTAGATCCCTCGATCAAAAGTAGAAGAAGTGCAAGCAAGAATAGAAGTGAACATGCAATGACTGAAAAAGATGCAAAGTCCTTTGGTTTAAGCAGCACATTTAGCAACTTAAAACATTATAGAATCTACAATGAGAAAACCTTGAAAGAGAAGATTACATCTAGCCTATGAATAGAGGTAACCTTATTGAGATTTGTTCAAAGTTAAATTTAAAAAATAACAATTCACATCCACAATGTGTAAAGAAGAATACAAAGAACGATTACAAGTTAAACATACTAAAAAGCTGCAACCAATAGAGAATAGTACAATACATAGTTCAGCAACATTCCTTTATTTCTTTCGATCCTAGAGCTCAATGTCTCTTTTCAATTCTTGTACAACAATTGTGAGAAAGTAAAAAGTCCCCCTCATTTGAAAACAAATTGTATATATAACTTATCCTCTTTCTAGCCAACTTGTCACTACTTTGTAACTAATTCTTGAAATTATAATTTCCAAATTTTAAAGTTCAATTTTGAGTTATAAAAATTGACTTAAGATACAATATTGAAAAAATACAATGAATAATTAGAATAAAAGTTAAAAAGAGAATAAATCATGAACTTTGTGTAATTCCCCTTTTCCTACGCAGTGGTCAAATGCAATGGTTAGTCTACTAACTGGTCCCCGTAGCCTAACAGGGTGTTCAAGGGACCCTTTTGAGAGTAATCGTTGGCTCTTCAATAGAACCTTTGGTACTTATTTCAATATTCTTCAGCTCTTCATCCCAATTTATTTGTGGTGTGTCTTTCGAAGGCCATTCAAGACCATTTGACGCACACTTACTATTCATAGTAAGTCACTTGGTCATATCGCCTATGCTTACTATTTATAGTAAGTCATATCTGGATCAGTCGTCATCATGCCTACATCTAGAAAATATGATTGGATCACTATTTGAGCTAGTGTTGGGTAATTTATTGAGGATTAATGGTTTATTAAATTATTAAAGTTATTTGACTTTAATAATATTAATATTTAATGATGTCTTATTAAAAGGTGATATAAAGGTTAAATGGAAATTAATAAAGTGATCTATTTAGTGATGCTTTATTAATTTATTATATTAAAAGGGAGACATAAGGACTTTATTAAAAAGGGATTTAAATGATTTTAAAGTATATTTTATATTATAAAGTTGTGCACCACAATTAAAAAGTAAATTGAATGAAATGAATTTAAAAGTGAATTTGAGGTGAAGTATAAAAGGGCTTTTTGGAGTTCATTTTATTCATTCATGAATATTATTCTTGTTTTGGAGAAATTTGGAGAAGAGCTTCAGCTAGGGTTTGCTGGTTGAAAATTTCAAGCTTTTTGAGGATGAAATCCCTCAGGATGAATATTCAATACAAGAGTGAAAGATCTCCCAAGCCAATTTGTAGACAGCTTCATTCAGAGGTTGTGCTTGTGCTTCAATGAATCTGCAGGAGTGTTTCATATTCAAGAGTTTGAATGATATATTAGAATAATGCGAATATATTGATTATTATTTTAAGAGGAAAGAGAACTACAGGAGAACTTCAATAATCAGGTGGTTGCCAGGCATAAGGTATGAACTGATTCATGTTTGCTGGGCGAATTGATTCTTATATTGCTGGTCCTGTATAAGGACGTTTGGGGTTCTTTTGTGCCTCAATCTTCCTTCCCGACTTGGATGCACATTCTCAGCCCATACTACAAACTGTAGCAGCCACATGTGACTCACAGTGGGAAAATTTTGGTATATATGAGGATCGACTAAGAGTTACCTGGGGGACGTGAGTACTTGTGTTCACTTGTTGCCATGCTAGAGGGTCGCACAAGGCTCATAGAGGAAGTTGACATCACTCTTTCACAGTTTCTATACCTCTACTGGCTTGCTGTTGGTACCCTGTGGACTGTGTGGGGACTCAGGTCAGTTTTCTGAGTTGTTTATTCCTTGTTCTCATTGCTGTAGCAACCCTGGAGCATTCTGGGTGTGATAATCTGTATGTAACAACTCCGAGTGTTGCACTGTAGCATTGTATCCTTGCAAATCAGTGGTAGAAAACATCCTATGTTCTGGCATTGACATAAAGGTGTAATTGCAGTCCCTTCTGAGTCTGTAGTAAGTCTGAAATCACTGTTTTAAATTTTTAATTGATCTGCAAATAACTGTATCAAATTCTGGGTGATAGTAGTGGTGATAACTTTCATTTCTGAGCATCGAAACTTCCTATCAGCAATGCATTAAGAGCTGAGTCAACTCTGTGTAGTTCTGGGTGATTATAATGTTATCAAAGTAATTTCTGAGCAGAGAAAATATCAAATACTTTGTAATTGCTGATGATATTCCAAGTATGAAATCATTATATATGCTCAAATCCATTCTGCTGTTATGATTTGATGTGTTGCAATGAAAGTAGATTAAGTTGCCGAGTATTATGACCATCTTACAAATCATTTGAATCTGAAAACAAACTCATTCAGTAAAGTGGACAATTGTTTGACAAAATGTCCAATATGCCAAACTGAAAATATCAGACAAAATCAGAAAATTAAATATCCTATCAGTGGTGGGATATTACACTTTGCTGTGAGAAAGAAAGCTTGTCTCCGTTAGAGCTTTGACTCCCTGGTGTGACCCCTAAAATTTGTTGCTATTGCCATGAAGAAGACTTTGAATTTGTGCATTTTGATATGACAGACAACTTGGGCCATTACCTTACTTCTAGGAAATTTGTCAAACAAATCTTCCAAATATTCAATAAGTTCTTCATTTCTATGCTTTGCTTGAGAAATTTGGATAGATCTTTGTGACATTTGATAATTGATGAGGTGATAGCATTTAGCTTCTTCATAGCTTCAAGATCAAACGTTTCTTTACTAAATAGTTCTTCCATGATCATTTTCTGATCTCAATAAGATCTAAAGGTTCAGCTTCTTCTTCTTTCAAAAATTTGGAGCCAATTGACACGAAGTTTGCTTAATTTTGGGTTTGATTTCATTGCATGATTTACCAAACTTCTAGTATTCTTTGAGAGTTCCTTTGAGGACTGATAACTTCCATTCAATGCTCTTGAACCAGACCTGTGAGAGGTTTTCTTCTACTTTGGATATACTTTTCCAACCATAAACGAGTTCCCATCTTTGGTTTCTCATTTCCTAAAGATCTTTTACTACACTAAGCCATAATGATTCTTCTTTCCAAATCAACTGTATTTCATATGCAATCTTTTTCTTATCAGTTTTGTTTGTTAAGTAAATTTTTCTTGCCTCTTCAATGAATTTGAGGCCATTGAAAACTATTTTTTCTATCAAAATTTCAATAAATTTTCATAATCTTGATACTTACTAATTTTAGCAATAGGATCCTTATTATTATTACTATCAGGGGTGACTGCTGTGATGAGAGTTGCACTAACAAGTTGTTTCATGATCATCAATACCCACATTGATCTAAAATGTATGCTGTTACTCTTCAAGCTGCTTTCTAATTTGTTTTTCTTTAGTTCTCTAGACCAACTTGGAAGTTATCACTTGAAAATTGTGAATATCTCCTCCATGTGTAGACGGACCAAGGTCCAATCTAGTAATGTTATAATCAGCTATAGTGATATCTTCTTCATTTTTTTCTGCAATGGGTTTGGCAATCTCAACCTATTGAATCTCTAAACAAATGTCTATCATCAATCTGAAAGTAATTTTAGCGTTCTTAGGGGTTGGAATCCTTTGGAGTAAACTAGTGACAATATCAAAACTAGGTGAAATCACCTTTGTAATTTTCCCTTTCTTGGTCACCATTTGTAGGACCCACGATGGAGGTAAACTAGAAACAACCATATGAGAATTAGAAGCAAAAGCTTTATCAATAAGAACAAGGACTTGATTATCAACCATGGTGGAATTTTCCATAGTATTGGCTTGACTTTGTAATGTGCCCTTTTGAGGAGTAGCCGGAAGTGTTCATTTAACCTATACTGTTCGTGTAGGCTAATGTCGGAATTTAAGGGAATGAATTAAATTAATTATTTCAAATTGTCCAGTAAAGTGATACTTTACAGATAACTTTATTTTAATTAATTTGATAAAGTGACATAAGTGAAAATTAAAAGGAAATGTTAAAAAAGTCAATTAATGTACTTTAATGAAATATTTAAAGGTGGGAAGTCCAAAATTATTTCAAGAATGTTCTGGGGTAAAATTGTAATGTCCCCTTTTCATCAATGATCTGTTCTGACACTCATCAGCCTATTCCGAAAGCCTGTAGGCTCGTTTGAGGTAAAATTAGGGTTTCCAAGTTTAGAGGTTCTATGGCTTTTCAGGGAGTTTACTATTTATAGTAAATTCTATTTGTGGTAGTATGCAGTTACTAGTCTTCAAGGTCTTCATTTTTAGTTGGAGCATTTAATGCAATTCAAGTCTGGCTTCTAAAGGTTTTATTTTGGTGAATAAAGGCATTAATGTTATAATTTGCAGTTGACCCCTTGGCCTAGGAAAAATAACTTTAAGTTGTTCTTAAAAGGTGGTCATGAAGGGGGACGTCCTCATGAAGGATAAATTAAATATTTTAAGTCTTTTATTGCCTTGGGAAAAGTGGACGCCTTTTCTTGAAGATATTCTTTTAAAAATAAAGTTTATTTATGCCTTGATAAAGTGGACGCCATTTTGAGAAGTTAGAATGTTTGTGGAAATTTGAAAAGTCATTGGTGACTATTGGCGTACCTTCTTGGGATTTGATGAGTCTTCTAATCTTTTATAAAATGGAAGCTTTGCTCCAGCTTTTAGCATCTATTATGCTTATCATACTGTTATGCTGTCAAAATGACAAGTGATATTTTGCTTCGAGGATGCTACCTCCTAGCCATTAATCAATTTCGTGTTTGAAATATAACACCTAGTTGGTCCTTGCTGCTTCTCATCCAGACTAGCAGATTGAGCTCGATTATTGGAGAATTTTTGGAGATTTATCAATTTTGGTTTTGCTGATTCATCTACAGCTGAAGGTGATTTTGATTCATAGCTTTATTTTCAGTCTGAATATGATTCTGGGTATTTCATCATTTGAATTGCTGACCTTGGGCGACTCATCATGCCAAGTTTGAGATTTTTTAGTTGAGAGTCTAATTTTTAAAGGAAAATCGCCCCTTTAAGGAGGTCCGTACCTTTTTGAAGTGTCTTGGGATTCATGCTAAATTCACAGAGGGTCTTTGTTGTTGTTTCTTCATCCTAGCTTGGTCGCCTACCTTCCAGTTGTCCATTGCATTCGACTTCATTCAAAACGGAGGTAATTTGATGAAGTTATGAGCATTTTATTGATTTCACAGTTTGCTGATCAGAAATTCCAGAATTCAGATTTTTACATCAGATTGTAATAGTTTTCTGTTTTGGCCTATTACTTCAGTTTGGAGTGTTAAATCATTGTTATAATTCATTCTCCTCTTCTTAGTTTCATTCTCTATCATTGTAATTAGTAATCTGCAGAGTTATTGATTGTAAGGTTGAGATTTAGTAGTACTAATCCAACTATTTACTTTCTGCAATTACTTGTTTAATTTCCATATTAATTACCCCTGGATGGTTTACTGCCAGTGTGGAGAATGAATATTGTAGCTCTCATTGTACCCACTCTCAAGTGGTGAATCCCCACTTTTACATGGATGTCTGCCGCAGCGGATGAATTAGATAGATGTATCTTCATGGCTAGTTATCCGCCTAATCATTTCAATTCAATTAATAACTCTGTCATATGTTAGCACCTCGCCCTCAGTGGGATCTTGAGTGCACATTCTTGACGTTGAGTTTGTCTCATTTCAAGTATTGTTTTTAGTTTCTCCGCCATATGACAACACCTATCCTTCCTTGGGATTGAGTGTGCATTCTTGGCGTTGAGTTCTTTCGAGCTTGGATTTCCGTTTTGATGCTAACGCTAATTCAATTGGCGAAGTGTTGATTGTGTGTGAAAAATCTATCGAAAAAATTGGTTAGCATATTTCAAAAATATAAAAGGGAATTGGAGAGTCCATTTGCTCATACTTATTCTATTTTCTATTAATTGCGAAATTGGAGCTTGGTTGGAGTGAAACCCTAGGACAAAAACCCTAAGGAAAATCAGTTTAGGTGGTGAAATATCCTCCCTAACTAGTTGCAGGTCAGATTTCACGCAGGGATATGAACAATTGAAGTTTTTATAAATTTCTGGAGGTTTGCAAGCAACCAGAAATTTATCATTCTCAAATTCGAAACAAGGAATTATTTTGGATTGTGGTCTCAGGCAAGTTTGGAGTACCATATTTGTGAAGGAAACCAATTTGAATAAAATATTAGTATTATACTTATTTACGAAACATCCCTTCTAGTCGTATATGTACCAATTTTTCAAGGGAGCTGTACCAATTTGAAACTTCAAAGAAATCAGGCACTGCATATTATTTGAAGTTTTTGGTTTTATTCAAAGCTTGTGTGGCATATAAAACCAGTCACAGCTCCTATTAGAAGGTTCGAATCATATTAAAGGAGTGTACGGAGACGTGGGAGGTGGTAAGAAGTCAAAGGAAGCTGCCGCCTATATTTTGAAGACATCGACTTTCCTTTAGGACTGTCACACACCCATCAAGACTGTCATCGTACATTTTAAAATCTTCAAGGCAGGGATCGATGAAGATTATGGAGAGTTTCTAAGACTGTCATCCTTAGTGGGAGCCATACCAATAGTAAGAGCTGATATTACTCTCAAATCTGTGCCATACAGGAGTTTGGGAGCTGCTACAGGTCAGCAAACATTATTTAATAATTTCTGTGTTAATTTGAAATTTATGTAGTATCAAGAATTTCCTGTGTAATGTAAACTCTATCAGCAATACCAATATCTGGGAAGAGATTATCTGTGACTATATTGAGCTTAATATTTGCATTAATAATGTCGTTGGCATTATATGTCATTGGAAAATTATTGCTCTAAAAATTATTTACTAACTCTTTCAAAAAAAGTGGAAACTCTTCTAGAACAGCTTGATGCAAAATTGTTTGACGAAATGCCTGAGCAATGAAACTATGAAATTTTTTTTAAAAATTGTATAAATTTGGTCCAGGATATTTCAGACTTGGAGTTAAAATGGGAAGTTGTGGAGGGGAAGGCAGGGTAGGTGAAGATGTAAGGGGAGATGACACATTAGTATAAGCTAATGATTGTTGTGGCGGAATGGGTAGAGGAGCTAGAATATGAGGAGCATATGATGATCTTTGAAGAGAACTTGAATCAGGTACAACAAATTGTTGAATGGTATTGTCATTTTGTAAAGAGGTAAATATTGGGTGAAGTGGTCACATCTGCTTGAGACATTGGATCTTGAGGCTTCTTTATTTCTAATTCTTTCTAGGGTTGGTATCACCACCACAGGGATCTTTAGGAATTTTCCTTTTATTAGGATCATCATTGTCTCCTCCATCTAATAAGATGCCCTTCCTTCAAGTTGTATAAAATGCAACAAACTGTGGAACTAAATAGATCTCTGCCTATTCTGAACTCTGTGATGGCCCTTCTTTGTTGGATTTTTTGCTAGAAATATATTCAGTAATCCTCTTATTGAGCTAGGCTTTTGAATTTTGACTTTTTTTGCTAGGCCTTTCTTTAATATTCATTTTTTTATTATCCAATTATTGGGTGGCAATGGTAGCATTTGAATTGATTTCTCATAAACAAGATCAATTAGATCACTCCCATTATCTAATAATTCCTTGAGTTTCCCATTCCAAAGTAAATGCCTTCAACTAATCCAGAGTCATCCTCATCCAGTCTCTTCTTCTAACTTAAGATTGCGCTTTACATAATCTTTGCTATCAAATGGGAATCTTTTATCATAAAAATGTATTGTCAATTTGGTGAGAGTTCTTTTGATATCTTGTGCATCAAAAAAAGATTTCCGCAAGTAGTATCTTAAACCAATTAAGAAGGGGATCTCAACTATCTTCTTTTCTTTACATCTCTTGTTGATTTCCCCTATTTGTTTGCATACTTCTATGAGGACAACCTTGTTATTAGCAAACCAGGGAAGCTTATACAAAGAACCTTCAAAACTAACAATATGGATTTAAGGGAACCAAGGGAATTGAATAAAATAACTCCCATACTTTGTTATTAATATAGTTGCTTCTACAAATATTCTAACTGCAATGCCCCCATTTAATTCTCTCACAGTTAGCATAGTAATTTCATTATTCACCCTTCTTTTGTTGCTCTCCTCTAATACCAACTGAGGTTAATAATCAAAAACTTGAGTTATTTCATCAAATACACCTCAAGTCCTAAGCCCAAGCCATTTCTTGTTGCTTGCTATTGTATAAAATAGATACAAGATCATACAGAAATGTTGAGTCTGCTCAAGATTGATCAATTGATTGTAAATATTAACACTCATAATTTTGCCCCAATCAATGAATTGTTCACCTTGTCAAATAACATTAATTAATAAACACATCTAGTAGTGAAAAGTGCTAGTTTCATTGTGGCCCATGATCCTATTCAAGAGAGTGATCATGTTAGATAAGTCTTCACAAAAAATTGACCTATACAAATTCTTAGGTAGTTTTAATGGGCCTTTTCTTTTCTCACTTAGCCAAGACCAGGCTATCACCATTCTACATTCATCCTTATGTTCTACATCTTGTATTGCTCCTATTTCCTTAGTGATCTCAGCATATTCAACTCTTTCTAGAAGCTTAAAAGTGATGTTTGGGGACTATATGTCTAACCTGGTAACTACTTTATCTTTAACACTCCTAATTTCTCCAATCCTTTGATTGTAATATTTAGCACAAGCTAGTACTGAATCAATGCATTGTATAGTTGACGAAAAGCCAACAACATGGGCTAATCCACTCTCAAAAATCCTTTGAATGATTGAAGCTCTTTTATAACTTTGTATTCTACCCTAGAAATCATTCATATTTTGTGTGCCTTTAGCGCTAAGTCAGTGACCTCTAGTAGGTTAGTTTAGTTTCAAAGACAGACATTTGCTCATACCCTTGGTTTTTGTATATCATCTTTGCAGGTTTGATAATTACGGATTTGCTTGGGCTAAGAATACCGGCTAGCTTTGGTGAATTGGGTTAGGAAAAAAGATCAACCTTGAGTTGTTGGTAATGGCTTTGCATATATTTGATTTGATGAATTCAACTTAGATATGAAATTTATTGGTGATAGTATAGGATGAGTATTTTTGAAGATTCTCTAGAGTTTATAAATAGCTATCCAAATATATGAGGCAATGCAGTTGGTTATGGTTATGAATAACTATTATGTGGTTCACTAAGCAAAAGATTCATGAACAAAATTAGGGCTAAGTAAGAGAGAAAAGGGGAAATGTGTACCTTGTTTCCAAGTGTAGACCAAGTGAAACATGAGATGCAGTAGTTGAAGTAGAGATAGGGCACGATCTTGGGCAAGCTAGCACAACACATTTTGGTCGCAGGGCTTGCATGAGAATAGCAATCACCAATTACGAATGAGATGGGAATTTTAGCCTTCATTTATATTCTTTTTCAACTTCAAATATGCCTTTTAAGTCTTTAAATGCTCCTCTAATCCCATGAAAACCATCTGAAATCTTGAATTATGGCCTTTCCATATGCTTTTTGGTCTTTTTGAGCCTCTTACGAACCAATGTTGTGCCAAGAACCATTATTTCAATCAATTATGCATTCTTGGGAACTCCATTTTAGCTAAAATCCTTTAAGGAGCAATAACTTGGGTTAGTTCAAGAAATAAAAGGGGTTCAGGAACCACCTCAGCAACTAAAATCAAGTTTCCAATTTAATAGAAATTATTTTTCCTTTTGACTTAGTTCCTAGAACCAATGGAACGACTGGTTAGAAGTGCCAAGAACCATCCTTTAAGCCAAAATGTAGCAAATTCTTTCCTCATTTAATTATTTTCTAAGCTTTGGCTATTTCGGAAATTTTCATGGCTTCAGGAACTCATCTAGTTCTTAGAATGCCATTGAATGCCAAAGAGGTTCTCAAAACTAGCTTATTTGCCAAAATGTTTAATGAAGTGATGACAATGCTTTGGAAAAATTTCCTTCATAGGGAACCAATGAGGTTCCAAACACTTACTTTGTCACCGAAAAGGTTCCAAGGAACTGCCCTAGAGTTGACAAGGTTTCAAGAAATGCTTCAAAGGCCGAAGTGGTTCCTAATAGAGCCTTTGTTTCATCAATTCAAACACCACAAAGAAATAGATTCACTCAACATTTTGCTTAGTTATAGGAACAAACCATTTGGCAGTGTCATGTCCCCTTTTCAAAATAAATAAAATATAATAATATCTTAAATGGGTCCAAGTATTTCATTTTCGAAAAAGGTCACTTAAATATTATTTTAGAAGTGCCTTTAACACTTTATTTAAAATGTAATTGAGAAAGAGGCCTTTGGATGTAATTTAAAACTAATTTAAATACTTGGAGGGACAAAAACAAATAAATAAAAGAGGGGGCCCAAAGTGAAGTTCCTAGTAAAAGAGAAGTTAAGGCTCACTTCTAATTATCCTTTGTCATCATTTTTTTCTAATTCAAATTTCAAATTTTGCATTCAAAGACAAATTCTTTGTTGGCAATTTTTGGAGGATGAAAACCCTCCTGAAATCTCTTCAAATTTGAGGACAAAAACCCTCAACTCCAATTGGGTGATTCTACACAGGATTGCAATTGTGCTTCAACTGGAGAACAATTCAGATTTGCAAGCAAATTCCATATCAATGATATTATTGAAAGTTTGAATTTCTTACTTGGTAAATTACATTCACATATTACTCGTTTTTAATTGTTATACTTATATCTATTGTGAAAGATTTATTATATTAGTTCTGTGTGTAAGATTTTAATATTATCAAATATATTATTACGCTGAGAGGTGTTCCATTAAAATGGCATTTTTCTCTTGTACATCAAAACGTAATAGATACACCGGTAGTTTTCGATGCTTTTAAAAAATATAATATATATAAATTTTTGATTGTAAGACGTGTAGATCAAAACGTAATAAAGAAGCCTACGGAGGATGTTTTATGGCAGACATGTGTGTCGTTGTCTTATCTTGCCAAAATGATTTGCTTGATATTCTTGTTCTGCACTGTGTCAAAAATATTAGTAATAAATTATCCTCTGCGTTACCAACACTTCCTCTGCACTTGCCACATTCATTACTCATCGGATAAATACGCCTACGGACGATTTTTTGTGGAATAAGGACGTCTCAGAGTTAGGCCAATTCTCTAATTCATTAACCATCTCCACTGATCACTGCTAGCTTCCATATCAACAGCCTCCATTGATGACTGCTGAAGATACATGTTTATATTGAATGTCATTCCCATTTATTTTGTGCTTGCATTAATTTTGACATAGTACAGAATTGGAGTATCATGCAAAAAAAATTGAGACTAAGGAAATAGGCTTTACTTAGGTTTCTTTGTTTGGAATCCTCGATCTGAAAAAGGTATGTAGGGATTTTATCTCTTTGGATTTGAATACTGTGTGCAGTTTTGAGAGTGATTTGCTCTCGAAATTTTTTGTGCATTTCACAGTTTACAAGTCTGGTTGAGAGCCCGCATTCACAAGTACCAAGTTGTCAATTCCCTCTCAATATATATATATGATCTAACAAACTGAAGCAGCTAGTGAAATTTCATCTGTGGACTTTTGTGATGAATTATTTTTCTTCTTCTTTACTTTGTTTTTTCACCAAACTGAAATTTCACTGAAATTCACTATTTTATGAACAAGGAGGGCAGAATTAGGAGGTCTTGATGAGTTTCACCATTAAATTTTTTATGTGTGGAGTTTTTAGGTAAACTATTTTTTCCTTTTCAAACCTTTTTTTGTCGAAAGAGTGAAATTTCACCTTAAAAATTGTAATTAATTTTTTAAGAGTAAAGAGGGTAAATTATTTTGCTTTTCTTTAGTGTTTTTTGTTTTTGTGAACTAGAATTGTGACCGATACTTTTTTTTTTTATATTATGTGATGAACCAAACTGGATTTGACTCAAACCCCCAATTTAATTCTGGAATTTCTCTTCTTTGTAGGTCTGATTTGTGTTTTGTGTGTTTGATTCTTAATGTCTTTTTGTGTTTTGATGTTTGATGCCAATGATACTCATGAATGTAACAAGCATATACATGCAATATGAACTCACAAATAAACTAAACGCCAATGATACTTGTTGTGACCTTTTTTGACACATCGCCCCATTGCAAATGGGGACCCCTAATTCTTGCTTCTGCTTTCGAACTTTTGGCTTGGTGTTAGCTTGTTTCGCCGCTGTCTCTTTTCACTGCCTTCGGAGGATCGTAAGGTCCGCCTTGGAGCTTGCTTGAAATTGACCCGGGTTCTGGTAAATTAGGTTTACCCTTCCAGCCGGGCCCCGAGGTCGAACGAAGTGAGTAAATTGAAAAAACAGTAGCTTAACATTGTTGTTAGTATGCTCCACCGTGCCTCAAGAAGTTTTCATCAAATTCGGTACTTACCATGCAATTGCGAGCAACCTTCAAAGATTTTTGAAATCAGATAGTCACCACATCAGTAGCACATCGTCGTCATACAAAATTTGAGAGTCAAATGCATAACTTTCATTTTAGCACCAGCCTCCCGACAAATTTCGTATTTAGGACGTTGTAGTTTTCTTTGCATGTCCGGATATTCCATCCGGTTTTCAAGACCTTCGCAATGCGATAACAGTGTGAGGAGACGACAACTCAAAAGTTCAAATACCCTTCCGAGGCTATTTTAGGCTCATACGTCAAGGTTTTCGTATGTTGGCATATTCTTTATGGGTTTTTTGAGAGCTTCACAGCGATGTGACATGCAAACGAAGATGGTCACTCATTTGGGAACTTACTATTTTTAGCAGGTGCTTCCCGGCAGCCGCCTCCCAGCACTTTAGAATCACGAGTTGATCGCAATGCAACAGAAATGAAGACAAACAGAGATCATTTGATATGCATGTAGAGCAAATTAGGGTTTCCAGCTTCGGAGCCTGAAAAGAGGGGTAAAAGGTCAGAATTTTCGAAAACCGTAAACCATCGCGATCAAGATCCTTCAAGCTACCCGCTGGTAAAATTTGAAGATGAACGGAGTATAATTTATTATTTATAGTAAGTCGCTGGGAAAAACAAAGGTGGGCCAGCAAATCGTGCATACCGATGTCGCAGGAAGGTCACGGGTGAGGAGCGTCATTCAAATTTCAAGTCAATTGAGTTGTGGAGGTACTAGAAGTAAGCAACATTATTTATAGCAAGTCACCTTCAAGTGAGTCAAAATAGCAGTCAATCAAAATAGTACCGCCAACAGTGTCATACAGAGGAGTGCAAGTATTTGAAATTTCAAATCATTCTGAGCTTTAGAGATGCAAAGATCGAGAGACTTACTATAAATAGTAAGGCACAGAGAAGCTGGCTAAAACAAGGAAAAATGGCTAAGTATTGGGCTTCATCCTGCAGCTACCTGAAAATGCGCCCAAGTTGATGAAGAGGCATGAAGAAAATTCTAAGTTAAAAACTCATCCCCCTGCTTAGCCAAAATGCGCCTATGAAGCATAAAAGTCAAAAGGGTCAACGTTTTTCATCCTGTAGCCATGGCAAAATGCGCCCAACTCAAGTTGATGAGGATGTGATAAAAAATTCTAAGGCAAAAAGTTGAAAACCACCTCCTAGCTCAAATGCACCACATGCAAGCAAGATGCTAAAAAATATTCTAAGGCAAAACTCGCCCTCCTCTATGTTAAACAAGCGCCCCAAGCTCAACAAGGAGGAGTTAAAAGAAAGTCAACAAGTCAAAGAGTTTCATCCTCCTCCCACCCCAAAATGCGCCCATCTTGAGAGTTTGAATGTTAAAAATATTCTAAGGCATAGCTAAATCCTCCTCACATGGCAGCAAAATGCGCTCACCTCAAGCCAAGCATGAAAGAAAATTTCTACATGGATACTCCTCCACCACCTCCAAAATGCGCCCATCCTCCTACATAGGCAAAATGTTTCAAATGGGCCATATGAAGACAAAAGAGGGAAAGTCAACAAGTCAAAACAAGGTGGCGTTTGAAAAGTTCTCCATGCATGCTCAAATGCGCCCAAGAGAAAGCATATGAAGACAAAATAGTTAAGGCGTTGGAAGATGCTTATCCTCACATACGAAAATGCGCCCATCCACTTCAAGGGGTAAAATGCGCCCAAATAGAGATGAAGACAAGTGAAGGTTGTTGGGCGTTGTGCAAGATGGAATTATTCTAGTGTTGACTTTCCTCTCTAGCCTTTGAATGCGACAAGTAAAGGGTGGATTTGGGTTGAAAAGTGGTTAAGTATAGGTGAGGTTGATAAAATAAAATGACTAAGGCGTGGAAATAAGATATTCTCTTCTAAGTCTGAGGTGCGCCTAAGGAGGAGATGAAAATGTGTAAGGCGTTGAAATTTGAAATTTCTACATGACAAGGAAAATGCGCCCAAAGTAATTCAAGTATGAGGTAAAGTGGTAAGGCGTTGAAAATGTTAAGTGTTGAAAATTTTTCCAAGGGCGTGGTTTTATCCTTCTTCAAGTTGAATATGCGCCCAAGGTGGTGACTAAATATTGCTAGGCGTTGGTTTTAAAAATGTTCTCGATGACATACAAGTGTGATCAAGGCATTAAAATTTTCCAAGTGAATTGATTTTCTCACCATGTGCGTAGTGATTAACAGAATAAAAAATTTCTAAGGCAAAATTTTCAAAATTGTCGAGGATTCAAAAAATTCTAAGGCAAGAAATTTTCCTTAGGAGAAAAACTTAAGTCCGTGAAGGATGAATTTTCCTATACGAAAGGATTGCCATAGTTGTCCGAATGATGCCACCGCATTGTGGTCAACAAAAAAAAAAAATTCCAAAGTCGAAAGGCAATGTGAAATGTTCACGTATGAAGAACAGGATTAAAATTGATTGAAAAATAATTTTCTAAGGTTCAAAATTTTTAAAAATTTAAATGAACCCGTTCGTTGAGTACCCATGGATTCGACAAATTCTGGAGAAAATTTTCTTCTGGGTACTGAACGTTTGTGATGAGGAATGGATTTCTATGTCTTCCGCACTTCGCCAAGGCCTTCAGCATGAAGAATTTAATCGGTGCTCAAACTGTGAATTTTCCTAAGGGAAAATTTTAAAATTTTCTAAGGCAGCGAAGAAAATGTTTTCAAGATAAAAATTGCCTATGTATGAATCTGAAATGACGCTTAGGTACTTTTGGATCAAATCTCGTGAAAGGATTTTTTCTCAAACCGAGTTGTATGAAATATCGTGAGTGAAGTACACCCGTAGAATACAAGATGTTGGAAATTTTGACCAAGGCATGTGAGAATTTGGAGGATGAAGTTGGCTAGTGAGGGCGATGAACGCCAGTTGTATATGAAAAACTCAAGTAAGTTGAATTTATATTATGAAACCCACCCTCTTCCTCGCTTTGTTTTATGTGAGAAATGAGCTGTGAAAGCACTATGACTTGAAGTGGTGAAGTTACCATGATATTTAACCTTCGAGGAAGATAAAGTTATGGAGTTTCATATGAAGGAAGAAGTTGCAAAAGTGGCCAAGTGTTGAGACTTAGTGATTGAGAAGAAACGCTTTCAAAACTCAAGATGGAGGAAAAGAATGGAAGCCCGAGCAGTTGAAGAACAACGCCAAGAAGAAGATCGAGAATAGTGTGAATGCGTTTCAAAGATGGAATCTTCTAGAAGGATGATGGACATTATGGCTCATTTATTACCCCACTCCTCTTTATGGCGGTTTTTAGGGCGAATCTTGTTTAGGGCTGAGGTGGCACAATCTGGGCCATCCAGCCGATTGTAATCTGAGTCGTCCATTGGACTTGGCCAACTATAAAAGGGGTAGTCCCCCTCATTTGTATCTCAGTAGAATTAGAAAGTAGAAATTAGCTTAGAGTTAGACAGTAGACATAGAGTAGAGGGACAACTTAGAAGTAGCTTAGTATAGATTGATAGTGTAGTTTGAAGAAGAGGGAAAGTTTTCCCTTTGAAAACTTTGTAAGAAATTGTTGTGAACACTCTCTCAATACAAGAGTTTTTCATTGATGGTGAATTTCGTCTTTGTTGTGAGTAGCTAGCAAGGTTTCTTCGTCCTTCCAATTCAAATGGTAGCGTAAAATAGTTCAAAGTAGTATAATTTTCATTCCATGCAAGTAGATAGTAGTTGTGGAATGTGGTCTTCAACTTGAGCAAACTTCATCTATCCATACCACTAGTGTGTTTGCTGATGGTGAATGCGCCTTGTGTGGTCAATCGAAACGTTGTGGGCCTAATCAATCACAGCTTGAAATGATGGTGGCGCGTCACAGGATGGTATCTTTATGTCAAGTGGTGGTTTGAACATTTTTAGTCATCTCCCTTGAGTATTGTAACTGACTGAAGCCGCTCTAATGCGAAAAGCCGTGTCTTCATGAAGTTTACAGTTGAGCTCCATATCCCACGCCTTAGAATAGATTTAGACTCTCTAAACCTTACCCCATTTCATTCAGTACTTTCTGGTTAGGATAGGAAACCCGCGCTTCATAGACAAATCTTTTGAGCATTTGAATTCCTTTCTCCGCTGCCGAACAATTCCGTAAGTCCCCTTGAAATACCAGCAAATCACATTGAGCCAACTGAGCCTATTCGCACTGAAAGAACCTTGGAGTTGAACGCACGAACTCTCTCGCAATCTTAGCGTGCTGGATACTTTGATCAAGAGAGAATAGGGTAGCCGTTGGCGACTTTATTCTGCGTTGGTGCGGTCACGAAAAACACATCAACAATACTCAAGCAATGAACTCAATTTCATAATTAAGAGACCTTCTTCATTACAAAGAGAATACATAAATGAGCTGCTTGCATACAATTCAAGAGATACTTGAGCAAGATTTGAAATGCTATTCAAGATGCATTCTACATGATATAAGAGCCTACACGGAATACATTCAACTTGCATCAAATTCGAGAGACAATACATCTTATGTCTTAATTTTACTTACAACCAAACTTCACTGTGAATAATGACTGCTACAGTACCCGCGCCCATGCAAATGCTCATACAAAATTAAATACAAGTTTCTCCTACCAATTTCTTGATGGAATGTCTTCTATTGACAGGGGCGCCCACTTTAGGAGTGAAATCAGCCACCAAAGAAAGGCATATTTATTTCTTTGAGCAAATCAAACCCTTAAAAAGTGCGGCTGGCTGTAGCTGTTAAAAATCAGCTCCAAAGTCTTCATAAAATGCAAATAAATACCTCTGGATGGCGAATGGCGTCACTAGCAGCAAGTATCCTTCCGAAAGATGCCTCCAACAACTTGTTATCAGCAATTCCAAGCTCCAAAATGCAGCAACAAGAAAATAACCAGCACTTTAGGGTGGTCTTTCACACCTTCAAGATGCCCTAAATTCTAACTACAAACCCAAACCAGGCTTACCCACTGCTGAAATTGAGAAACCCTAGTTTCTCTCTTCCGCAAACTCCACACTTCAAACTTCATTCAACAAAATAACTCATAGCATAATGAAGTTCGAACTTTCTCTTCTCCCTTTATAATTTTACATTGAAACACTATTCATTAAAAAAAACACTATTCACTTAAGTTATTTCTTTTTTCACTTTATCAGTGAATAGTAACTACAAAATAAAAAGTGACCCCTTTAACAAATAGACACATGGTCCCCAAGCTTGAGTTAGTGAAATAAATGGTGATGATCAATATCTTAAGCTCCAATTACGCGCCAAACGCGCAAATTCACCACGTCACCACACTCTGAATACCAATACTGCCTTTAACCGACCAAGTGCCCGTTCAAGTGACCCTCTATCCAGAACCACTAGCCTACAAGGATCAACATAATAGGCTAATCCAATGACTCTGATGCTCGCGAAATAATGGGGACATTACATATTAAGTATAGAGTAAACAGAAGATACAAATCAAAAGAGTATTAGATCCAACTATAGATCAACCACCATCCCCTCTATACAAATGCAAACAGTGATTCCCCCAGCTACAAGAAAAACCCAACCCAGATAACAATAGTATATTAGTCCCAGCTTTACAACCCCTTACAAAATAACAAAATGGATCATCAGCAGAGTATCAAACATCCAAGATATACCTACAACAGAGTGTCAATAATACCACAAGATATAGTGTCAGACCATGTAAAAATTAGCATTATACAGCACTTATGATCATTACAAAATTAAAAAGGATATGAAGGTGCCCGAAGCAAATGATCATTGATTCTTTGGAGCAGCATTTCCATTACACAGCTGCAACAAGGCTTCAGCTGCATTCTGTTCATCAGTGGATGGTTGTACAATCTGATCCCTGTTACCACCTCCCCTATTTTGACCATCTGCAATATCTTGCCTGAAAGCATGAAGGGCTCTCATAAAAACATCAACCCCTAGATGGTCCTCCAGCCACATGTGCCCATAACGGGCCTCCATAATATCAATAGTAACCTGTCCATTTTCAAGGTAGTGCCAAAATTTATCCTTGGAAAGCTCCATAGTGATATAAACCTGCATGACAACATTGTGGAAGATGAGTCTTCTATAAGACTCAGTAAGCACCGTCCTCTTCCCTTGAAATCTGTCCTCATTTCTAGCCTTCCAGATGGACCAAAGAATAATGGAAGAAAAACATAACTAGAATAATGCAGCAGTCTTTCCCATCTTTGAACATTGAAAAAGAATCTTTTCAAGGAGAGGCTGTCTATTAGTGTCCCAAATATCTTGAGTATCACAAAACATTTCCCAAATTTCTTTAGCAAAAATGCAATCAAAGAAAATGTGCTTAATTGTTTCAAGGGTTCTACAAAGATTGCAAATATCAATATCATTAAAATTGGTTGCAGCCTTTGCAAGATAAGTAACCATCTAAAACAAGCAATTTCCGCTTCCATCTGTTTGGACCAGTTAAGCTGAAAAATTAATTGCCAATAGTTTTTATTCCAGTTAACCTTCCATATCTGATTTAGATGATTAGTCAAATCAATATGCTCTGTGAGCATAGAATACATATCTTTAACCTTTGTTTTTTGTATATTGTTACCATTTTGCCACTGAAAGTCCATGTATTGAGTTTTATCATCTTTATATATGACAGGAAAATGCAATTTGTTACAGGCTTCCCAGAGAACTGAATGAGTCCTCCAATTAGTAGGAGAGATATTATATTTTCAGCACAAATTAGTCCAGTTTTTGAGTCTGCCATCTTTCAAAATATGCTTGAAACACTGGATGCCTTTACAGGCCCAACTCTTAGCAGAGCATCCCTGAATTAAGGCCAAGGGTTTCCCCTTATGTTCAAGATTCCACCAAATAGATCTATTGATTTGAATGGTCCCATTGCCCCCTAAGATAAAGTGACAGTTGGTGAGTCTAATCTTCATTATTTCCCATGCCTTCCAAATAGTCTTAAAGACATTAGAACCAAAGAAGTAAGATGGCTCTCATGGATCGGTTTTTAAGACCGCACTAACACACAAAGTTCCTAACCGACTTATCCCTCTTGAACAAAGTATTCAGCATGCTAAGATTGCAGTAAGATCATGCTTCTAACCCAAGGTTCCTTGAGTGCTTAATAGGCTCACTTTGGCTGATGTGACATTGGCTGCATGTCAAGGGGACTTACAATAATTGTTCGACGGCTAACAACAAATGACTACATTGCAGATTCAAATGATTTTACAGTGAGCTAGTTTCCTAATTCTAACCAGAAAGTACTGAATTTAAAAGGGTGTAGGGCCTAAGAAGTTTATGTTCTATTCTAAATGCAGGATATGTGGAGCCTCACTTCAATAGACTTCAACCGGATTTCACCTAGCCTCCGTCGGACAGCCTCAGTAAAATCGGTGCAATCTTCAAAGGAAATAGCAAAGATGTTCAAATTATGACTTAACATGCATACACCATCACAACGACATTACAAGCATATAACCACAAACTGCTAAACTCAATGTAATGTCCAGTTGACCACGCAAGGCAGACTTATCATCAACAAGCCGTTAGTGGTATGGAATAAAGCGAAGCTATCTCAATAAAACACCACACACCGAAGTAAGCTACTTGCATGAATTTAATCTACTTGGATACGAAAGGAAGAAGAAACCTCGCTAGCATTTCATGACAAGACTAATTCCATCATCAATGAAAAGATCTATTATCATAAAATGTGTTACACAACAATCTCTTCAAAAGTTTTCAAAGGGAAAACTTTCTCTCTTCTCCAAATTATGCAAAAATGCTCTACAATGCTACACTATCTAATTCTAATGCTAATACTCTCTCAATGTCTACTGTCTACTATTCCAATGTCTAATCTAATGCCTTACAAATGAGGGGGACTCCCCCTCTATATAGCTAGCCAAGTCCCAAAAGACGGCTAGGGTTACAATCAATAGAGTGGGTCAGACCGTACAATTCTTAAATATTGTCTCTAAAACCGCCACAGAGAGTAAGTGGGGTAATAAATGCCTATAATGTCCACCACATCATCCTTCTTAGAAGATTCCATTTGTAGATCGCTCAATCGCTCTTTCCTCTCGATCTTCTTCTTGATGCTGTTCTGATTTCTTCCAATTTGAGGTTTTCATCTTCGCTTCACTGAAAGTTATACTAAGTCTTTAACACTTAGCCATTTTCAAATTTTCCTCCTTCTCGAGATTGAAACTCATCTTCATCGTGGCTTCCACTTCAAGTCATCGTGGCTCTGGCCTCAACATTTCTCCTCAAGAAAACAAGCAAGCGAGAGAGGTATTAGAATACTTCATGATATAAACTTAACCTTCACTCCACCGATCCTCATCTAACTTCTCAGCTCATCGCCAACTTTCTATGCCTCAAGTTCATGCCTTAGACAAACTCTTCATCTTTGAGAAATTCATTTCATTCACTGGAGTTCGATAACCTCGATTTTATTCATTTCCTCGCCTGGCGTGAACTATCTTCACTTAAGGATTGAAGCAATTCACCTAGGCAGTTTCTTTCAAATTCATAGTCTGGAGGATCTTACCTTGAAAACACATTTTCTTCATTTTTGCCTTAGAAAATTTTCAAATTTCCCCTTAGGAAATACATCAACCTGGTGCCCACTTAAAATCTTCATCCCAAAATTCTCGACAAGCTGTGGAAGACCTTAAAATCAACTCCTCATCGATAATCTTCGATACCCAGAAGAAAATTTTCTCCAGAACGCATCGAACCCATGGGTGCACAACTAACGGGTTCATTTTATTTCTCTGAATTTTGAACCTTAGAAAATTATTCTCTTTCAACAATTTTGTGGTCCTCGCTCTTCAATCCTCCTCGGTGAATTTTGTCGACTCTGGAAAAATTTGTATCAATTGCGTACCGCAATCAATCGACTTCATCCCTCGGTAACTCGGCCGTAGTTTCCAAGAAAATCTTATCTCTTCAGAGTCTAGGCGCATTTTCTAGAGGAAGAAAATATTTTGTGCCTTAGAAAATTTTGAATCACTTCGAAAATTTTTGCCTTAGGAAATTTTATATCCAACTCGATCAATTTTGCCTGTGAAAATATCAACTTCACTTAGAAAATTTTTCATAGAGGCGCCTGGCACATTTTATCCTCCAACATCTTCACATTTGAAAAATATTCATTTGAAAACCCAACGCCTTAGAAATATTTCATCACGTATCTTATACTTTAGGAAAAGCACGCCTTAGCACTTCATTCCCATCTGGCAACTTCCAACGCCTAGGCAATTTTTTTTTTTTGTCAATAACTTGAATTTTATTTCACCACGCCTAGCATCTTGTCTTCACACATCACACACGTCTTAGAGAAATTCCCTAACACCTACCACCTTAGGCGCATTTTGTGTTTGAGGAGGACATTTATTCCTACGCCATTCATATTTTACCATTGCCATCTTCACCTTGCATGGCGCACATCACAATTTGAGGGTGAATATTCCACTTTACCACGCCTAGCAATATTTTCTTAACCTCACCAATACTTAACCACTTTCCAACCCAAGTCCACCCTCTACTTGGCGCATTCAAAGGTTGGAGAGGAAAGTCAACACTAAGATATGCCCATTTTGCACAACGCCCAGCAATCTCCACTTGTGTTTATCTTTATTTGGGCGCATTTCACCCCTTGAAGAGGATGGGCGCATTTTACCTATGTAGGAGGATGAACTTTCAACGCCTAGCTGGTGACTTTTCAGCTTCCTTTGCTTTGTCCTCACATGCCCCTTTTTGGGCGCATTTTGCCTATACAGCAGGATGAAACATGTTGACTTTGCCTTATTTTTGTCTTGACATGCCCTCTTTTGGGCGCATTTCAACATGAGAGGAGGACGAGTTTCTCCCTTAGAAACTTTTTGGATTTGCTTGCATGTGAGGGGTGCATTTTAGCATAGGTGAGGGATAAAGTTTTATACTTAGAAAATTTTTTTGCTATCAACCCTCTTCCTTGGGCGCATTTCACCATAGGAGGTGGATAAAACCCTTTGACCTCTTTGACTTTCTTGCTTGTTGGGCGCATTTAGGCCATGGTGGAGGATGAGAGTTATACTTAGAAAATTTTCATGCTTGGCATCTTGAGTTGGGCGCATTTCACAGGGGGTGGAGGATAAACCTCGACACTTAGAAAAAAAAAATTCAACTTTTTCCCTGAGCTCCCTTGGGCGCATTTTGACATGCCTTCAGGATGAAAAGAGTTGACTTTCATTGACCACTTGTGCTTTGGGCGCATTTTGCCCCTGATGAAGGATAAACTTGCAACTTAGAATTTTTTATGCCTCCTCATCAACTGGGCGCATTTTGCCATGGCTACTGGATGAAGTTCCAGACTTAGAATTTTTTCTCGTTTTTCGCCAGTATTCCATGCCCTGCTATTTATAGTAAGTCCTTTGAATTTGCATCTCTGAAGCTCGGATTGATTTGAAATTTTACACACTGCATCCTTATCACCTCGTCATTCTGTTGACACTGCCATTTTTAGCTGACCTGCTATTTTTAGCCTGTTTCTGAAGGTGGTTTACTATAAATAGTAAGCTCTTGATTCTGATAGCTCCACTGCTCCGATAGTCTTGAAATTTGGATGAGGCGCTCCTCACCACGTGACCTGTTGGCTGACACTGATGCATGCAGCTGATTTGCTATTTTTAGCATGTTTCCAATCTGATTACTATAAATAGTAAGTGCCCCGTTTGACTTGAAATTTTACCAGCCAGATAGGCCTCGAAGAACGCCGATCGCTGGTTTACACCGTTTTGAAAATTTTGACCTTTACACCTATTTTGTGGTTCAAGCCGAAACCCTAATTCGCCGCTGCGATGCATACCAAATGAATCCCTGGCTTGCTCGCTTTCACTTCGCGATCAAGGATCGCTAGTGATTCTCGAATCATTGAGAAGGCACGGACACACCTCGCTAAAAATAGCAAGTTCCCATCGAGTGAGGGATCTCCATTTGCATGTCATACCATCGCCAAGCTCTTGAAAAACCCTATCGAATCAATTCACATGCAAAAGAAACCCCGAGCATGCAACCCTAAAAATAGCCTCCTGGCAATTTAACTCGAAGTGGTCATCTCAATTTGCATGTTACATCAGCGCGGTCTTGAAAAACCTGTAAGGGAATATCCGTGACATGCAAAGAAAAACTCTCGTGATCTCGACCTCGGAATTCGCGCTCTGGCCGGGACCGCTAAAAATAGTAAGTTATCCTCATTACCAAATTCTAGTGCTAACCGATATGCTCAATGCCGTAGGACTGGTTTAACCTCAAAAGCTACCGACAAATTGCCCTCAATTGTGCACTTACTAAAAATAGTAAGTACCTCGGACCGGAGCAAATTTTACCGGTGAACTCACTGAAACATGCTGATAACAATGTTAAGCCCAATTTTCAATTTATTTACTTTATTCGACCTCGGACTGACCAGGAAAGATGAAACCCTAATTCTCAGACTTGGTCAATTTTATGCTTAAGCTTGCAGACGGGAACGTCCCTCGCGTAGCTGCACTAGAAAAAGAGACGCATCTGAGAGAGAGAGACACAATAAAACCAAAGCCAAAATGACGGAAGTGGAGCAAAATTAGGGGTCCCCATCTTGAATGGGGGCGATGTGTCAAAAGGTCACAGGGTTTAGCTCCTACTAAGGATATCACTGAAAGGTAAGGACTTCCAGGCTTTAGCATGTTTAGGAGTAGCATTATTGATATTCTGTCTAACCAACACCTTCCAGGGCTCCTCACCCTCAAGAGCACCAAGAATCCATTTTGCAGCCAATGCAATGCCCTATAATCTAAGATCTTTTAATCCCAGACCTCCTTTAGCTTTCTCCAGTGTACGCCACTCCCACTTCACCAAATGTTGTTTCCTTTTACCTTTACCATCAGACCAAAGAAAAGCCCTTATCATTTTTTGAATTTCAGTAATCTAATAAGAATTGAAGAACCACACGGAAGCAAAATAGATACTATAGGACGACAGTATCTTTTGACAGATTTGAATTCTCCCAGCCAGTGATAAAAACTGTCTATTCCACTTGGAGATCTTCCTTTCAATCTTATCTCTAACCCAAAGCCACATTTCCTTAATATTAGGATCTATAGCAAATGGAATGCCAAGATATCTCACAATCTTGTGTGGGCCCCCCCATTGAAGACCATACTTATTGAGCTAGTTAGGGGCCACCTCTGTCCAACCCAAAAGATGAGATTTAGAGAGCAATTTTGGCTCCTGAGGCAAGACAAAAAACATCCAACTTACCCAACAAATTTGATAAGTTGGTCTCATCCAAGCACAAAAGAATTGATGTATCATCTGCAGATTGGAGGTTAAGGAGATCATTTTCATCAGGCAATCTAAGACCTTTGATTCTTGGAATGGAAGAAATTTCCCTGAGCACATAATGCAGGGCATCTGAAGCAATTACAAAGAGAGTCGGGGCAAGAGGACACCCTTGCCTTATAGACCTTTCAAGTACAATTTTCAGAGATGGAACTCCATTAACCTCAACTTGGGCAGTGGCATCACAAAAAAGAGTTCTGACAATATGACAAAAAAAATCAAGAAATCCAAAAGCTTTTAACATTAGTAATACAAAACCACACTCAATTTTGTCATATGCTTTTTCAAAATCCAACAAAAGCATTGCAACATCCTGACCAATAATCTTTGCCCAATTCAAGGCCTCCCAACTAGTGATCAGATTTTCAAGAATGTATCTCCCTTTTATAAATCCAGTCTGGGTAGAGTTAATGACTGAAGGGAGAACAAGAGCCACTCTGTCAGCTAGAATCTTAGCAGGAATTTTGTAAGAGACATTAAGTAATGTTATAGGCCTCCAATTTTTAACCAAGGTTTTGTCTCCTTCCTTAGGGATCAACTTAATCAACCCTTTGTTGATTTGGCTACCAAGAGTTCCCTTCTCAAAAGCTTCCTTGTATACAAGGAGAAGATCATCACTGACCCAGTCAAGAAAGGATTTATAGAACTCTACAGGGAGGCCATCAGCTCCTAGGGATTTATCATTCTTCAGGGAGAGGATAGCCCTTTTGATTTCTTGCACAATGACATCCTTTCCAAGTTCATCAGCCATCTCTGAATTCACCTTTTTAGGTATAATCTTTTCAATATGTTGTCTTGCCTGAAGATTGACAACAGCCTCACCATCAAAGGAGAAAAGACTTTTATAGAAAAGGAAAAATCGGGTCCTTATTTCCTCCAAATTGTTTATAGCTGCATCATTGACAGTAAGGCAGTCAATTTGCTCCCTGGCCTATTTCTCTTTTATATATCTATAAAAGAATTTAGTGCCTTTATCTCCGTTTTCAAGCCAATTCATTTTTGCTCTGACCCTTAGTCCTCTAATTCTGTTATTTTGAAATTTCCTAAGGGAGCTCTTGGCCAAATTCACCCTGTTTGTGAGATCCTCATCGCTAGGGTTCAGTTGCAGCTCAACTTCAGTTTGTAAGAGTTTTTCTTGAAGGAGGGACTCCTTTTGGCTGTCTTTGGCTTTCTTTTTCCCATGGTCTGGAACAATGCTTTCCAACCTTCAGTATTCAAGTTCCATCTATCCCTATGAGAGAGATTTTTGTACAGCCATTTTTTAATCTGTCTTAAACACAAAATGGCATTTTTGCAATCAATGTCTTTGAGGAGAGCAATATTAAGACAGAACCCACCAATACCTTTGGCAGATTTAGGGGCACCCTGTTTGAGATAGAATTTAGCTCTTATCGGGTGATGATCAGAGAGGGAAAAAGGAGAAACTTCAACCCTGCATCCAGGATTCACTAAAGCAGCCTAAAAAAAGGAACTATTGAAATAAAACCTTTCGAGTCTGCAATAAATTCTTCGACCCCCCTGCTAGGAATTACACCATGTATACCAGATGAATTTAGATTCCTTTTTTTGCCCTTCAATGGGATCTTCTAACTTGAGTTTGGATCTCATCCTTTGCCAGTAAAATCTTTCATTCCCCTTCCATTCAAAACCAAATCCTCCCCATTTATCTTCTTCTCTCTCAACAAAGTTGAAATCACCACCAACTATCGACGGAATGTCATGCAAAGTGCCCATCCAATTCCAAAGTTGGATCCTTTCATTGTAATCATTAGGAGCATAAACAACACAAACACCAAAACAAATGTCCTCTTTCTTGATTATTAACCAAACTGCCCTATTGCAAGGAGAGACCCCAAAGCCATCAACAAACTGGGCCCACTTGTTAGCCAACAATATCACTGCACCCCCTTTTCCCTTTTCATGTTTTGTTACAAATTGAGATGCCTCTTTCCAAATGACTCTTAGACTGGTATCTAAGGTAAAACCAGTGGCCTTAACCTCCTGCAACAGCACAAAGTCAACATCCTTTTTATGCATTAGAAACCTCCTTACAATATGTTTTCTATCATAGGACTCCAAGCCCCTAACATTCCAGGAAATACAATTTAACTCCATCATGATTGTTCACTTGGGGTAGATCCTTTATCACATTTAAAATTATCAAAGCATTTAGGTAATCTATGCTCAAATTCCATCCTCTTAGCATTGGGGGGGGAGAAATCCACTCAATTTTTTCCTCTTATCCTTTTGGTGATGATTTAGGTCTTTATCCTGGTAGGGTTTACCAGTCTCCAATCCCTTCTTCTTCCTGTATCTTCGATTTTTTTTAACAACAACCTCCATGTGATTATCATCACCTTCAGAGGTATCCTTAGTAGAAAGTAAGCCATGTTCATCTGTGGATTCCATTCCTAATGATGAAGCAAACCCATCTAAACTAGCCACTCCACTCAGGGGGTTAATAAGATCCATTCCCAATTTAGGAATCAAAATTTCATCAACCTTCTGATTTCCAAGAACAAAAGAAATAGTGCTGAAAGAATTGGACTTATCCAATTCGCCTTCAACCCGATCCAAACTGATATTTCCTAGATCAAAGTTAAGGTGCACAATGGACATATCACCTTGTGTCATTTTCCCATCTTCTAGAGACTGAAGGGGCAATTCATCTCTGTAAGAGACCAGGTGTCTCTCAACCCAACCACTGATTGAGAATGCAAGGTTTTTGTTTGTTTTCGTTGTTTTTGATTTTTTTGAAGTTTCTGCAGTAAAGTAGAATGGTGCGATTTTTGAAATAAAATGCTATAAAATTCATATTAAATTCATAGATAATAAATGATGCATCAAATAGCTTCCCAAAGGATGGCGAATGTTTTTATTAACCTTCTGGACACATACAATGAAGAAATACGAACATGCAAGAAAAAGGCAACACTTTTATTCAAGGAAAACCTGGTTATTTGCAGCCGCCAGAATGAAGAAGTACAGTACGGCCAGCTTCAAATCCCTAAGTCTCCAGCCTCGAGAATAGTGCAAAATGCTCCAGAGTTCTAAGCGCCTAAATTGGAGAAGTCACAATGTAGAAAGGCAAGGCGTTTTATCCAGAGGAAGAAAGACGTCCTTTCAGCTATGGTACGGCCTGTCAGCAGCAATAAATGCAGTCGTACTATCCTTGGAAATCGTGCCAGATAAATAACTCAATCAGCTGTTCAAGAATCACTTTCCTGATGAAAAATTGAATCAAGTTCTGAATCTCAACTTCAAATTTAGCTCTGTATGACTCCTGTGTGAAGCCACTCTGTTGACAAGCTTAAACTGGTATTGCATAGTCTCAGTATGTTTGATTCTGAAGAGGGAACGTTCTCCAGTATCCAATGATTTGCAGAAACCCTTGTTTCACAAACCCCAATGCTCTCAGAGAGAAATAAAGACAAATTAGAATAATCATGAATGAATGAGTTCAATTTGCCTTGTGAAATATATAACCTTCTCAATAAGTCGACCTCTCTTCAAAAAGCAATTAATGAGCTTTTAAAATATTAATTAAATCGCCCTTTATTGACTTAGGCAGAATAATTAAATAATGGCGTCCCCTTTTGATGAGTAATAAAATACTCATTTAATATTATTCGCCTCTTTATTATAAAGTATTGTAATGTCCCCTTCTCAAACCTGATCTTTCCAGTGACCGTTGGCCTTTTCCTTGGGAACCCGAAGGCTAGACGGAAGATAAATTAGGGTTTCCTATTTTTGAGGAGGTCATTGCTTTGAGATGATGGATTCAATGGCGGATTCTTTCTGGGTTTTCAGAGAGCTTCGCAGTGGTATGTTCGTCTCGGCGTTCAGAGCACTTTCCGGAATTTACTATTTTTAGTAAATTCTAATTTTGGCAGCTTTCCAGTTGGGTTCAGCTCGGTCGACTTCCTGCTTCAGTTTGGTCTGATGTTGTGTCAGTATTGGCTCCGGGGCACATTCAGAAGGATAAGTTAAGTCATTTAATTAAAAAAAGTCACGTTTTAAATATTATGTTTTAACGTTGACCCCTTGGCCTAGATTTAATGACTTAACGTTGTTTTAAAAAGTGGTCTCAAAGGGTGGCGCCATCATTAAAGTTATATTTAATATTTGATGAAATTCTCCTAAGTCAAAGCAAGGTTAAGAAGGGGCGCATTTATCAAAGGTGATGACTCAATTAAAATATGATTATTGAGTTAAAAGGAAAAGGACGCCATATTGAAGGAGTTAGGGTTTCGACTTGAAGGTGAGATTAGGGTTTCTTGAAGTCAGCTGGAATTTATATAAGGAAGACTTGGTTCATCATTTGGATATCTTTGGTCTATGCTAATGTTATGCTGCCGAAATGGTTGCGGAATTGCTTCGAGGAATGAATGCCTCCTAGTCTGGGCTCGACTTCGTGCTTGAGAGACAGCACCTAGTGGAGAGGTTCGATTATTTAAGGTAGATTTGTGAGTTCATTTGTATTTGTGCTTTGTAGTCAGTTTGGTCTTGTTAAGTAAGTTTGCATTTTAGAGAGTTTTCTGTATTTGCTGATTTGATACAGCAGATCCATGTTTTTACTCATAACTCCAAAAAAGACAAAAATATAGTTCTGGGTATTGTTCCATTGTATGTGTTAGCCCTAGGCGTCCATATTCTCCAAATTGCAGATTTTAATGTTGTTTATTGAATTTTTAAAGCCAAGTCGAATTTCTCAGCTGGGCCGTACCATTTAATGACATTGGGATTCGTGCAAAATTGATATGAGGGCTTTAGATCTGTTTTCAGTGTCTCATCTTAGGCGTGTGCTTAGTTAAGACTTAGTGCATTTGATTTCTAGTCAATCGGAGGTCATACGTGGAAGATATGAGCATTTTAGTATTTCCTTAGACTGCTGGTTTATGCATTTAATGAGCAGATTTGTAACAGAAATCAGAAATCTGTATCTTGATCTTTGAAGGTGTTTGGTTCTGGTATTACTATTCAAAAGTAAAGGTGATTCCAATTGATGTAATGCTGATCCTTTAATTTCATAAGATATTGGCAGGCAAAAGCTCCTTATTTGTAAAACTGACAGTAGTACTGGCAGTTATTTCATTATTGCTCAAATCTGGTTGTGTTCTCATTTTCATTCAAAGTTATTGTAATAGTGATAGCTCCGCCCTATGGTAGCTACTTTCCCATCTTGGGTCAGCAAGCACATTCTGGGTGTTGAGTGTTTTTCAGCTTCAGCATTTCTCTTTCAAGTAGTGTTATTGTAATCACTCCGTCATATGGTCGCCCCTCACTCCGCATTGGATTGGGTAGCACATACTTGACGTCGAGTTCTTTTCTGCCTTTAGAATAGAAGACCCTCTGACCAATGCTCGCCATCATCGGCGCCATACTGGTTAGAGTTACAGCATAAGCAGTTCAATTTAGATCCTCTGACCAATGCTCGCCATCATCGGCGCCATTCTGGTTAGAGTTGCTTTCTTGCACGTTTTGGTTTTCTCCTCTAACCTTAACGGGTGCACTGCTTTGTAATTTGTAATTGAAAAAACGAAAAAATTTGGCTCGGAATATTTCAGTGGTATCAGAGCCAAGATCCTGCCATCCTGTGCCCAACAGAGTTCACTTGACAGATGAGTGACAGAGATACCAGACACTACGAACAGAGAAAGATGACTACAGAGAAGTCTCTACTTGAGTTAATGCATGATATGTGTACGCTATTGAAGGATCCTGAGTTAAGGTGTGGAATCAGAAAGATTTATGCTAAGTCTGAGAAGTCGGATTTGATTGGGATTTCTAAAGAATGCCAGTTCAAGAGGAAATGTGAACATGAGGCCGCCAAACTCCATAAAGATTATCAAAGCATGACAGAAGAGTTTAAGAACGATGTTTCATTTGATACCTTTTTGGATTGGATGGTGACTTATTACCCTGGAAAGAGGGCTATGGTCCACTACATCAAGAAAATGATTAAGGAGGAAGCAGAACATGCCATGGTTGCAGGTGCAATGAAGGAAGAAGAAGTGCCTATTTGTGGATTGCAGCCGACAAATTTGCAAGTTGAAGAGAAAAATCAGTCAACTAGTGTTGAAGATGGCACAAGCAAGGTGCTCATTTTGCCTAAAAATGATAGGGCGTTGGATGAAGAAACCTTGACAGATGAGGAGTGTGCGGGAGAGCCCCATAATACTCCCCTTGACTTGCATGTGATAGCAAGTGATGTAGATCAGTTCGGTGAGAAGAATATCGCAGCAGACTTGAATCCTAATTTGGATTCATCTCATGAAGGTTTTGAGACTAAGGGCTTCACAAAGGATGTTGGTAATGTTTTCGAGGTGTTTGTACCTCCTCTTGTTGAAGATTTAGTGATAGATAGTTTTCCTCTTGTTGCTGTTCAAACTCCTCAAGAGTTTTCACAAGATGAATTTATTACAAGTGATCAGGAAAACCTCTATGGCATGCATATGACTGTTCATGATGAGATCAGAAACATACCTATAGGTGATAGGTTCATTGAAGATAAGGATGATAAAAAATTTCTAACAGCTAGCTCTAAAGATTCCTTACGTCCTTTCAGTGACAGTGCTAAGGGTGGTTTTGAGTTTGAACCTCAGACCCAACCATTGGAGGAAGGTACTTATGAAGACATCAGCTTTAGTGATTTGGGAGTTGACCTATTCCAAGAATCAACACTCCAAGTGTTGCACAAAGAACACTCTTCGTGTGATCGAAGCAATCAGCCTCTCACCATTTGGGATCCAGGTGCGAAGGCACTTAGTGATGACAAACCGGTATGGGATGAATTTCCCTTTGATCCGGATGAAGAAATGGAACTCGATAAGGGTTCTCTTTCAGCAGACAATGGTGTTAATATGCTTAAGTTTGGGGCTGCTTTCAAGTTTGATCAGAGTAACATGGAAGAGGAAACAGAGTTTGAGGGCCCTATGGCTCTTGAAGATGAAAGGTTTGGAGGAATTACCAAACACAAATCTGATTTACCAAGACATAAAGCTGATTGCAATCAACGAGTTGAAGGCTTAGTGGAGTATGATGTTTTCCAAGACATTGAGCATTCCCCACTAGTTGGTGGTGAAGTACAAGAATGTTGGAGCAACAATGAGGGCAGCAAACGCGTGAAACAAAGTTCTGATTTTCAGTTACCGCCTAGCAGCAATTCACCATCTTCGCATTCTTATGAGTGTGAAGGCCAACCTGAGGTGTCCGTTGAAGATGAAGTGCGAGCCCTATCTAGATTTGATCGCACACATAGTCTGATTGAAGAGCTTATTTGGGATGCTCAGCTTGAAGAGAGACAAAGAGGAGTGAAATATGAAGTTGCTCTTCCCAAGTTGCAACTTATCAGAAACTCATTGGAGACCTTGAAGTCTGAGTACATAGGCTTGATTGAAGATAGAGATCATGCCGTTGAATCTGCAAAGAAGGCCTTCATTGTTTTCGAAGAAAGGGAGAGTATGGTTGATGAGCTCACTTTGGAGCTTAAATCAACAAAGGACAAGTTGAAAGAAACTCAGTTGGATCTAACAGAGGTTGCAGACCAGTTTGCAGATTTCAACTTTTTCAAGGAGCAAGAGGATGCACAAAGAGCTAAAAAAATCAATCAAGTGATTGGAGATTTTGACTATCTTCAAGAGGAGTTTGATCTTGAAAGCATTTCAAGAGAGTCAGAAGTTGCATGTGCAGATTTGGGGCAGCGAGACGTAAGGAATGGCTTCCAAGTCTTCGACAATCCCTTCTTTGAAGTGGGTGCTGAAGCAACTTATGACAATCCTCTCTTTGTTTTGAAAAATGAGTCAAGTAGTGAAGTGACCAAGCATGAGGTCAAGCGTGAACTCCAATCTAAGGATGCCTTGAAATCACTCCATGACGATGTGCCACGCATGTTGAGTAGTAAAGAATGCTTAAGAGGAATTGAGGACGCAGTCTTCACTTTGGAAAAGGGACCAAAATATGGTGATTGCACTCTTGTCAATCCATTCCTTGGGGTGAGGGATGCTAGTCTGCTCGGGGAGTTGAATTTGAAGTCATCTTATGTTTCATGCTTCAGTGTTCCTGAAGTTTTCATGGATAGGTTTCAAGGGTTCATCACACGGAATGCCAGTTTTGCAACTATGCCCTTGATTTTGACTAGCACTCAGAGATGTGCTATGTTTCCTTGCAGGAGTGTTGGAGATTATTTTCAGTTGGGTATTCAAGCTTGGGATTCTCAACATGGGTTGATGGAGCATACAGTTTGTGGAAAGAAGAAATTATGGAGGAACAAGAATCAAATTTTCAGACTTTTTGGTGTCGTTCTTTTCTTTAGCAGCTTCTTGATGGTTCCATTTGTTCATCAACAAATGGATTGGAGAGAGATTTTGAGCATGGGTTGGAGAAATGAACGATTGGTTGCTCTTGAATGTGTTTCCCGGCTAAGACCAGGACAGATTTTGAGATTCGAGCTTGCTGGTTTGAGGCAGACCAGCCACTTTACATGTTGCGTTTCTCGCATTCAGGAGAGTTGGTTCATCACTCATGATCAAAGAGGTGGTAGTTCTCTCATGGAGATGAATCTAGTGTGTTTTCCAACCACCTTGGAGGTGTCACTTTGCAGCTCGATGGTCATCTCACATGCTCACGCTTGGGATTTGGAGTGGTGTTGTTGTTTTCCCTTGGGTAGGACTCGAGAATCAGATTGCACTGCGCTGATCCTAGTCTTGATCAGCAGTAATTATTTGTTCCTTCACACTTTTCCTACCCTCCAAATTCATCTTATGATGGTTGATGATGTAAACTTTGACAGTTTACTCTCAGTATTGATTCATGACAGCAGTAGCTCACATGCTTTGGTTCACCATTCGGAGACTCATGGGGTTGGAACTATGATTGTTTTCTGTAGTCTTCATGGTTGTGCCAGTATAATTCAGATGAGGCATGGTAGCTTTATGCGGAGACATGAGTATGAGTTTGTGGAGCTCTTGCAAAGGAATGCTTCCCTCCTTGCAAGAAGATTTGTAGATGTCACATTTGAAGTCATGGTTCCGTTTGTTATCATGTGGAGGTATGCTGAAGAGTTCAAGTTTGATTTGAGTAGACTATCTTCCTATTGCTTAGAATTCTGATTGACAGTAGTATGGTTGATACTGTTAATTCGGGGCATCGTGGACATGAGATGTTGCATGATTTTGATTTCCCTCCTTTAAGATCTTCCAGTTTGAGTATCATAGATGGTAACACTTTGGAGTTACAAGGGGAGTCAGTGCAGCATTGGCATGATATTTTCATTGATGTGATCAGAGTGGTGCAGCATCGGCATGGTGGGTTTTTCCTGAGACGCATTTGGGAACCAGGGATCATACTTGTTGCGTATGGATTAGTTTTCAAATTTCTGGAGTTGTGGTGGTATTGCTTGAGGACAAGCAATTTTGGGAAGGGCGGATTGTAATGTCCCCTTCTCAAACCTGATCTTTCCAGTGACCGTTGGCCTTTTCCTTGGGAACCCGAAGGCTAGACGGAAGATAAATTAGGGTTTCCTATTTTTGAGGAGGTCATTGCTCTGAGATGATGGATTCAATGGCGGATTCTTTCTGGGTTTTCAGAGAGCTTCGCAGTGGTATGTTCGTCTCGGCGTTCAGAGCACTTTCCGGAATTTACTATTTTTAGTAAATTCTAATTTTGGCAGCTTTCCAGTTGGGTTCAGCTCGGTCGACTTCCTGCTTCAGTTTGGTCTGATGTTGTGTCAGTATTGGCTCCGGGGCACATTCAGAAGGATAAGTTAAGTCATTTAATTAAAAAAGTCACGTTTTAAATATTATGTTTTAACGTTGACCCCTTGGCCTAGATTTAATGACTTAACGTTGTTTTAAAAAGTGGTCTCAAAGGGTGGCGCCATCATTAAAGTTATATTTAATATTTGATGAAATTCTCCTAAGTCAAAGCAAGGTTAAGAAGGGGCGCATTTATCAAAGGTGATGACTCAATTAAAATATGATTATTGAGTTAAAAGGAAAAGGACGCCATATTGAAGGAGTTAGGGTTTCGACTTGAAGGTGAGATTAGGGTTTCTTGAAGTCAGCTGGAATTTATATAAGGAAGACTTGGTTCATCATTTGGATATCTTTTGTCTATGCTAATGTTATGCTGCCGAAACGGTTGCGGAATTGCTTCGAGGAATGAATGCCTCCTAGTCTGGGCTCGACTTCGTGCTTGAGAGACAGCACCTAGTGGAGAGGTTCGATTATTTAAGGTAGATTTGTGAGTTCATTTGTATTTGTGCTTTGTATTCAGTTTGGTCTTGTTAAGTAAGTTTGCATTTTAGAGAGTTTTCTGTATTTGCTGATTTGATACAGCAGATCCATGTTTTTACTCATAACTCCAAAAAAGACAAAAATATAGTTCTGGGTATTGTTCCATTGTATGTGTTAGCCCTAGGCGTCCATATTCTCCAAATTGCAGATTTTAATGTTGTTTATTGAATTTTTAAAGCCAAGTCGAATTTCTCAGCTGGGCCGTACCATTTAATGACATTGGGATTCGTGCAAAATTGATATGAGGGCTTTAGATCTGTTTTCAGTGTCTCATCTTCGGCGTGTGCTTAGTTAAGACTTAGTGCATTTGATTTCTAGTCAATCGGAGGTCATACGTGGAAGATATGAGCATTTTAGTATTTCCTTAGACTGCTGGTTTATGCATTTAATGAGCAGATTTGTAACAGAAACCAGAAATCTGTATCTTGATCTTTGAAGGCGTTTGGTTCTGGTATTACTATTCAAAAGTAAAGGTGATTCCAATTGATGTAATGCTGATTCTTTAATTTCATAAGATATTGGCTGGCAAAAGCTCCTTATTTGTAAAACTGACAGTAGTACTGGCAGTTATTTCATTATTGCTCAAATCTGGTTGTGTTCTCATTTTCATTCAAAGTTATTGTAATAGTGATAGCTCCGCCCTATGGTAGCTACTTTCCCATCTTGGGTCAGCAAGCACATTCTGGGTGTTGAGTGTTTTTCAGCTTCAGCATTTCTCTTTCAAGTAGTGTTATTGTAATCACTCCGTCATATGGTCGCCCCTCACTCCGCATTGGATTGGGTAGCACATACTTGACGTCGAGTTCTTTTCTGCCTTTAGAATAGAAGACCCTCTGACCAATGCTCGCCATCATCGGCGCCATACTGGTTAGAGTTACAGCATAAGCAGTTCAATTTAGATCCTCTGACCAATGCTCGCCATCATCGGCGCCATTCTGGTTAGAGTTGCTTTCTTGCACGTTTCGGTTTATCCATCTAACCTTAACGGGTGCACTTGGTTGTAATGTTGTAATCTGTTAATTGAAAAACGAAAAAATTTGGCTCGGAATATTTCAAGTATCAATACTTTATAATTTGCCATTAAACAATTATTTTAATTTTTCATTAAAGCGACTTTATATTATAAAGTCAAATTAATAAACCTTTAATAATTATTAATTGCCCCCAATAATCACTGTTTGCTCATCAATTCATCAAACTGGGTCGAACTGAGCTGACCAACTGAATCAGGTGCCCTGCTAAAAATAGCAACTCCTGCCTGCCTAACTTACTATAAATAGTAAGTATTTGTAAATCACTCTGAAAGTGTCTGCCAAGGCCCAAACCTGAATCAACTGCTGGAGTAATGTTCCCAAACGCTGGATAACTGCCTCAAGTGATCCTCTAAACACATCTGGCAGCCTACGAGGATCTGAATGATAGGCTAACCCCTGAAATAACTATACTGCCTAGGAAGGGGACATTACAATCTCTAAGTTCGAGGGCACCAGATTCTGTTTGGGACTCAACCAATTTATCTTCTTTAAAATATTTTGAATTAAATGTGTAAATTTCCTTACTCGGATTGGGATTAAGTTCTTGAATTTCTTTTGGTTGTCTTAGCTTCATTAATGCCAACTGTTGAGCATTTAACTTTGGAATATTTTGCATCTGATCAGAATTATTTATGTTCTCTCTCCCAAGATCTTCTACCCTACCCTTATGGGTATCTTCCTGCTCTTGTAATATGTTGTTGTCTAAATCATGTAAGAGAGAGGAAAGGCTTTCTTCCACTCTCGAGACATTATTATTATCCTTGTGTGTCTCAGTAGTCTCCATTCGCTGAGAATTATTTCTCTTATTAGTGTTGCTTTTAGAGTTAGCAGGGGCAAATTTCTTGTCAATCTCCTGCAGGGTAGGGTAACGACCCTCCGTACTCACCCCATTATTTCTATCTCTATCATTCCGCCCTTCAAAACCAGAGGGTTGTATTTTATCTCGACTGCCTCCACCCGGGGTGGCTTTATTATTAGTTTTGTTTTTTATTAAAGGGCAATTCCTTCGGATATGGCCCTCGTGTCTGCAAAGATAACAAGCATTCAACCCACCCAACAATTCAATTTCACATTTAATATTCCCAGATTTAAGCTTAATCTCTAACACCTCCGGTAAATCCAAACCCGGCAATAACGACACCAAAACCCGCATATCAGAATGAGGAAGCGGGGATTTGGTATCATCTACCTTCAGAATAGTCCCATAGGGCTCAAGCATAAGCAGGGCAAATTTCTAAAGACGGGGCGGCACCCACTTTATAGTTACCCATTGAGGGCTCGAGAGGGCCAATACTTCATCTTCCATAGCCCCTGGATTCCATGCCAGAGCACGAAAGACCACATTACCAACATTCCAAAATTGTTTAAAGGTTACCTCCATCTGAGATTTTTGCTTATTGAAAAAAACAAATAATCCCTTTTGAATCATTTGAAAGTAATAAAATTGCAGACCTAATTTTCTTTCCCAAACATTATTGAACCATTCCTCTATATATTTTCTGGCCGGAACCCTACTAGGTGTTGGGTAAAAATTATGTAATCAGCTTTTCGATAGATTACACAACTTGGATTTCAGCCACAGCTATGTGAGATGTAAATCTCTCCTCTCGGAAAGGGGAGGCGCCCTTCTTACTGCTGATAGAAGCGATAGTAAAACAAACAAGTAATTACAAAATGTACACAAAACTTACGAAGTGGGGGGGGGTGTGTTACATTCATCCTTCTCTCTTTTTTCAGAGAATACGTTTACAATGCTTCACTGTTGGAAGTTCGCAATTCTTAACAACTTTAAAACGATCAACTAGCAGCATTACCAATACCTCTATCTTGTCAAAGCAAAGTGTAGAGATACCAGAAGTAATCAACAATAAACAAATAAAGTAAAAGGGGAAAGCTCACGAAGGCACAAAGTCGTTCCGTAGCTTTTTCAATGGTGGATCTGTGAAGAGTGTATCGTTTGTCACGTTAGAAGCTCAAAGTCTTCTTATACGCAGCAATTCCTCGAACAGCATGAACAATTACAAGCACAAAGTCTTGTAGATCATCCAACCAAATTATTAGAAAGCATGAACAATTACAAGCACAAAGTCTTGTAGATCATTCAACAATAGTATCCAAAGAGCATGAACAATTACAAGCACAAAGTCTTGTAGATTATTCAACCGAAAGATAAACAAAAACACAAATGCAAATCTAAATAATAGATGCAACAAAAAGTTTACATAAATTACTTAGAGTCCTTTAGATTCCATCACCTAATCACCACCAAATAAGATCAATTTGTAAGATTATCGAATCCAACACAAAGTCTGGCTTGCAATCTTCTTCTTTATTGATCGAATTTCATTCACAAAGCATGAACACAAAGTTTCACAATTCTGCTTCAAAAAGGGCAGCACTTTGTTGCAAAATACTAAAGGATGAAATTTACAATAGAAATCCCTCACATTATATAGAAAGAGGGATGAGCAAAATTAGGAATCTAATTGAGGAAATCAAGGAAAGTTAGGTGAGCGATTTTAAGGAGATCTCACCTAACTTTGACCAAAGTCAAAGTGTAATTTGTTTTCAAAAGATTACATCTTTGAACTTGGTGCAATTACAATTTACAAAAAGACATATAAGATGTCAGGAAATATTTACAAGATGCATAAAAGGATGCATCAAAATGTTCAACATCGGAGATCAAGAATCTTCATGGTTCCTTGCTTTGGGCACGGAGTCTTCATACTTCTTCTTGGTCTCCTGTATGAACGCATCATCTAGGCCGACTGTGTAATCTACAAGGGTGTGAGCTCTTGTGATCGGCCTTCTGGAAAATGAATGGATTTTCTTGCACCCGCGAAGATGCATCTTGAGATTATCAAGTGTCAGCCGTATATTGCAAATGATATGTATTGAGGCTCTGGGAAAAACTGTCATCCTCAACTTGTTGCATAACGGCTTCTTTGTAGATCTGGGATAGTTCACTGGATCAGAAGATGTCACCTTTAGGATCACTTGATGAAATCTGGAGAGAAACTGCAAGGATGGTGAATCAATAGACGTTAGCAGAAAAAGTAGCATTGGGAAGCGTGAAGCGAGAAACAATGTTAAGCAAGCGTGAAACGAGCAATTGGGCACGGAAAATGATGCGGGAGCGAAGAAACGGGGTTCGGAATGGAAACAGAGCAAGTTTGAAGAGACTAAGGTAAAAACTGCCAAAAGTGTAAAGGTGCTAAAATTCAGCACCATTGCACAAAAAATGACTAAGTCTGGAAAAAGTGCAAAGGTGCTAAAAATAATGCCTTAGTCAAAAATTGGCTAAGTCCGGAAGAAAAGTGCAAAGGCGCTAAAATTCAGCACCATTGCACAAAAAATGACTAAGTCCGGAAAGCGCAAATGTGCGAAAAAATAATGCCACAGCCAAAAATTCACAGTCCGGGTAACACGTGTAAGAGCCGCGACTTTTTAGCTGCCCTACACCATTGTTGGAAAATCATCTTTACGTGGTCGCTTGATTTTGCATGCCATCAAGATCTTTCAACACTTAGCCAAAATTATTAAGTCCGCAACAATAAAAGAGCGACTTTTTAGCGCTTCTACAAATTTTTGGAAAATCACTTTTTATGTAGGGTCGCTGAATTTTGGCGCCCCTGCACTTTCAACACTTAGCCAAAAATTGGCTAAGTCTGGCAACAATGTGTAAGAGCGCACTTTTTTAGCGCTTCTACACATTTTTGGAAAATCACTTTTTATGCAGGGTCGCTGATTCTTGGCGCCACTGCACTTTCAACACTTAGCCAAAAATTTGGATGAGTTAGAGCGCACTTTTTTGGCACAACTGCATCTTTCACAATTTAACTAAGTATGATCAGTGAGACTTCGCGAAGGAGCTCGTTTCGAAGGTCTTCGCGAGGCGAACATAGGGGGATGCTCAAACTGACTGTTTGAGGCTTTGGAACGCATTTCGAGGTGGCTTGAAAATCACCTTGTTTTGCGTGCTTGAACTTCACAAACCTAGGAAACAAACAAGTTTCGTAAAGGGGTTATCCGTGAATCGAGTGCTGCTAGATTCCATGATAACACTATCCACAAGGTAATGGACAAGCCGAATCATCAAATAAGAACATAGTCACAATAGTGCGCAAAATGGTTGATTCCAATCAACGGGCTTGGCACATGAAATTGTACGATGCTCTTTGGGCTGATAGAATCACGCCTAAGAGAGCTATCGGTACTTCACCTTTCATAATCCTATACGGCACTGAAGCTGCGTTACCCATCACTCTAGAGTTGTCCGCTTTGCAGCTGGCATCCACAATAGAAGATGAGGAATTCAGAGGTCCTATTGAGAAACGTATCTTGTGCCTGATGAAACTTCAAGAAGAAAGGGTGGAGATAGTTGATAAAATCACTCAGCATCAAGAGCGAGTGAAGAAGATCTTCAACAAGAAGGCTCGGCAACGAGACTTTGAGATTGGAGATAAAGTCCTATTATGGGACAAGAGACACGAACCAAAGGGAATGCACGGAAAATTTGACTCCCTTTGGCTGGGGCCGTTCCTGATTCATAACATTGCAGGAGAGAATTCCTATATTCTCTCACATTCAGATGGGAGGCTTTTCCCACTGCCTTACAGCAGGCAGTACTTGAAGCATTTCATCCCTTCGGGGATGGGGTGAGTATATATTGTAAATACTTTTCCTTGCTTTAACGTTATGTTGTTATGTTTTTCCCCGTTCAGTGAAGTATTGTCGTGTTTTAGGTGTTTTCTTAGATGTTTTGTCGTAGGTGAATAAATTGGGGGAACCCAATAAATAAGGTGAACTCTATTTTTAGGTATGTATGGAACCAAAGTCCTAACTCCATTACCCAACTGATTATATATACTGGTCTACGAAACTTGAGATTCTCGGTTCTCCTATGCCGTAGGTATCCGACATGGTCACCAGACGGAGCCTAATGTTGTACCCAAAATAAAAATTTTGGCATTCTGTATAAATTGAGCTAAATCTTGTTAAAATGCCATGTTAAGTTAGTTTTAGGTCAAACCAATCATAGAATCTTGGTGGGTTTCTGTCAAAGAACAC
>VDFB02113905.1:0-15400 GCA_007258455.2 Sequoia sempervirens
AAACCTATAGCGAGGTATCCCCAAAGATCGCTCACATGGAGGAAACCAAAGGAAACGATATTTCGTAGAGTTGAAAAGTAGCTTCATAGGTGTACCTACAAATTGATATGTTTACTCATAGATAGAGTTCATATCAGAAAGTGGCCATGTAGGAAAGTAAGTAGATAGTTCATAGACTGCTAACAAGTTGGAAGACTTTCAAAGGGGTCCCTCGAGAACCCAATGTGAAGAAAGGGGTCCACTCAAGGGACATGTTCAAAATTATGAAAGAGATGTTTCTTTCTTGAATCAATTCATCATCAAGGAGTCCTTTTGAAAGATGTTCACTTCATCAAGTAATTTGAAAGGAAGAAAATAACCCCATGTGAGGTGAAGGTAAAAGCTAATCCCACCTTGGAGGAAGGTTCTCAAGTTCTTTCTTTGCGAACCCATGATGAAGGAAACACGTTCCATTAGGGTTTCAAGTCAAGAATGCAATTTTTGAAAAGAAGTTTATGAAGATTCTCAAGAAAAGATTCATTGGAAACAAATGCATTTTATAAGAATTGAAATATTATAGAAGTGGTGTTGTCACACATAAAAGGGAAAACTCAAGAAAAAAAGAGATAAAGATAAGAAAAGAGGAAAAGAGAAAAGAACATAAAAAAAAGTCACAGGGGTAACCTGAAATTTTAGGGTCAGAATTCCTCATAAATATCTATAAGTATAGTGATAGTATATAAAATGAACTATCATCAACCCCCTACTATATCAGACTATGTGAAGAATGTGTGAGAAGAGAAAGTAAAATAAAAAATTGGGTCAACATGGAAGGGAATACTAAATGCCCCCAATACTTTGCATCATCCCCAATTTGTTGAAAACCAAGCCACAAACATGGAAGAATGATGATACACATAGAAGAAGGTTTACGACACAAAATTTGTGCATGTATCTAAGCACCAAAAAGGGTGAAAATGGTCATCTAGGAACAAATAGCATGATCATTGGGGAACACATCACAACAGACACACACATATATTCTAAAGATAAATAAGGGGCTTCCCCTAACACTGATTGACCAAGAGGTCATCTGCTTCCCACTCTAGATCATCGTAGGAGGATGGAAGATGAGCTTGTAGTGGTTGAATGTTAAGAGGAGGAGCATCTAACCCTCTCATAATAAGGGATAAAGAAGAATTCCACACAAGGTCTCCTCCATTAAGCTCTTGTAGAGCTAAGGTCAATGATTTCATGAAAATCACCGAAAAGTCTAGAAATTCATCCAAAGAGTTAAACATGCACTTTATAGGAGTGTCATGTTTCACCTCAACTAACAAAGAAGGTTGCACCTAAGATTCACAACTAGGCTCACTGAGTGATTCAAAAGCTATGATGAACTCAAGGGAAGCCATGACTAGTTTTGTTGCTAGGATAAAACAAGTTAGTGTGGGACCACCTTTCAGAGAAGGTGGGATCCTCTTACATCCTTCACTACTAGAGGGACTACTCTCCACCTTCAACTCCATTAGGGGATGTGAAATCCCCACAAACAAGGCAAGAGGTATGGAGGAAGAGGAGGAAGAGAAAACCATAGTAGACACCACCAAAGTGTTTGTCATATCTACTAGTTTCAGGAAAGGTGGAACATAAACAAAGGTGACTCCACTAAAGGAGTGATGAACACCTACATCATTTTAGGGTCAGGTGCACTTGTACTCATAGTGGAAGTTGAAAGTGATACAAAACTAGACTGAATAGAAATAGAGGGGAGGAGAGAGGAGGATGTAGTAGGAAGTCCTAATACAGGGGTGTTAGTCTCCTCTTCCTTCCTCTATCAGGTGGCCTATTGGGTATGTGTAGGATCATCATGGAAAAAAAAATCCTTAAATGGCAAAAAATTTAGAAAAATTAGAGTTAGGAAAATTCACGTAAAAATTTGAATAAGTTATCTATATTATTTCAAAAATATGTAAGAATAGAATCTATAGCAAATTGAATGTAGTTTCTAAACTACTAGGTTTATTTAAAAAATCCATTTGGTGAAATTTGAAATTTTAATGTTTGTACTAAATTTCAGGTAAAAATAAGAAGTATGTGTCTATCTGACCACCCTAACCACAATAAAATGATAATTTTTTAATAAGATTTTAGATATAAGTAGAGGAGTCATGTCCCAATATAATGCATATTTTTTTGTAATTTTTTCCAAGTAAAATAAATTAATTATGAATTTTATTACAACTTTTAAAAAATATAAAAACTCATATGTCTAGACAACCTTAACTTGGTCAAAACTTCATGAAATTCAATTCTTTTTGTAATCTTATAGTATACGACATAGAATGTGGTGCATGTTTTGGATTGAAAAAAAATGTGATACCATTTAAAAGCTATAAATGTTTTTCAATCAGCCTATCAATCAAGACTTTAGTTGTAATTCAAATGGAAAATGAATAATAATTATTTATTTAATTCAAATTAAAACATAATTTATATTGGTGGAAAGCTGAGAATCTCCTTTAAAAACCTTTTTTTTCATCAATTTTGAGTAAAAAAGGGTTGTCAGCCATATACCCTACACATACCCATCATATCGCCACTTTTTGGCCCATCATGATCCTACAAATACCCTACTCATCCATGAGGTTGGAGGCTGTGAAGAAATAGAAGGCTCCTGTTCGACCATGGGAGTGTCCACTACAACCATTTCTAGTGGAGGAATAGACTTTTGAATGGGACTAAGAGGAGTAGATTGAGAAACAATAGGGGGAGTTGGCTATAATGCCTCAGCAGTGGGCCTCTTCCCATTTATTGCTTTGGGAGTAGGAGCAATAAGAGGCCATAGAGGTTGAGGCATAGAGGATTCCCTATAGGGACCTTTTCCTCTACCATATACATAGTACCAAGGTCCAAGTGGCTTAATAGGGAGGTCTGGTATCCCAATCTTGAGTCTATTGCAAGGAGGGATCATTAATCTCAATGGGTAAAAGCTAGGCTTGCTCATCCAATATTCCTCCAAGGAGAGGGGAGAAGATGGTTCAACCTAAGAGAAGGCAAGCTTCTCCTTCCCTTTTCAGGAAGAGGAGGAAATTGGTTGTTGTGCTTTAGGAAGAGCCAATTTTGGTTGTCCCTTGTCCCTAGTCTTATATTTCACATAGTTTTTGTATAGTAGGTATGTTCTTAGAGGAAGAATACCAACTAGGCTAGGAAAAAATGGTCTAATGAATATCCCCCATGGGACACCAAAGGTTGGTATCCAGTGTCATGCATCACATGAATGAAACCTTCATGGGAGAACATTAGACATTTGTGAATAACAAAGGTGATTTCATTCATGGAGGCTAGCCAAGGTATTCCTAGCTTCATGCTAAACAAATCTAACTCTAGAATGACATCGAAGACCATGTCAACAACCCTAGGTCCAACTAGGACAATAAAAGTTATTGAGTGATGGATTTAGACAAAGATTAACATGTGTACAAATGGTGGATTTTGTTTCTTCATACTCATTTCTATGTAGTGAGTTAAGCCACAACATCTCTTTTGTAATAACATTCACTCTACTTGTGAGGTTTAATATCATTTTTTATAATGTAATTTCTATATATTAATGTCATTACTTGTTATTGTAATAGGTAAGGCTTGATCAAGATCTAAACCTTAGGAGGAGCACAAGGAACACTCCTCAACCTCAAAGTAAATGAGTGACAGACTTATTGCCATCTGATCGACCAACAAAGTTCAAGAGTTTGTTTCAATATCTTGGAGGTAAATGACTTTTGATTCTAGGGCATTTTGTTGTATGCCTATATGGCATATTTGGACATATTTTGTGTTGCATATGTTTGACATCGTATGCCTATATGACATTCTTGTAAGCCTATATGGCTATTTTGTATATATTTTAAACTTATATCAACATATATTGATGTATGCCTACATCACCATTTGGTTAATACAAATATTTTATATCGATGGTGTCCATATTTGCATTATAAATCCATGGTTCAATATATCTAAGTTATTTTCATTCAAGTGTATACTTTACAACTTACATGTATAGTTTGTGACTTATGTGTATTCTTGTGGACACTAAAAAAGTAACCCTTCTACTTTTTCTATCTCATTATGGCCCTCCTTGTGATATTGGCTTAATTTTTCCTTGATTTAATTTTATAATGTGGATAACACATTCAAATTTGGTCTTGGGCCCTTGTGAACTAAAAGGATTCAAATGGTACCTTACTTGAGTGTGTAAAACTTGTGTTGTAACATACTTTCACACTATTCTAGGGTCTTTTTAATAAAATAACCTCTTTTCATCATTTACCAAGCCTTGTTTCAAAGTTTTGTAACACACTTTCACATTTTTCTAGGCTTGTCATTAATAATTGGGATTTCATATGCTTTAATTGGCCCCATTTTTCATCCTTAGGCCTTACTTATGTGGTCTTTTTAGAATAATCCCAATAAATATTATTTAAATAATTAAAATCTTGAGACCCACCTTAAGTTCCTAAGGTGGGACTCATTCGCCATATGGGAAAATGAGTCCCCTTTAACTCAAAATTCAAAGTTAATTCAAAATTTTGGTAGGTTTTTATTCTCCAAGGTCTAAGGTCATCCTATGATGTAATTTTGGGAATTATTGCATAATTAAGTATAAATACAAGCTTCTTTCTCTCATTTTCATACCTAGCATTCAAGTATTCATGCATATAGTTTACAAGAGCATTTGAGCATTCAAAATAGCATTCAAGGCATTTCAAGAGAATATTATCAAGCATTCAAGAGCATTCTTCAAGTGTCTTCCATCTTGTCAAAGATTTTTTTCATCATGTTGTTTTAGAGCTAACAATTGTGGTGTAGTATTTGTAAGCATTACATTCAAGATCTATCAACATCAAGATAGAGTTCAAGTCTACATCAATTGAAGTCATTACTTACATGTTTGAAACAATTTATTGCAAGTGTTTGGTGAGATGCAACATTTTTTTTTTTCATTCATCATTCTCTTTCTATATTTCATGTCATTTCAAGGTCTTAATTACCAACAAGGGGTTTGACCAAGGAAACCTATTCACTAACCCCACAACATTTTTCCTTCTTCTTATGTGTGGTTTGTAGGGATAGGTTTCAAATTTACCAAGAATTCAATATTGAAAAAGTGGTCAAAGCAAGTGAAAATTGTCAAATCCCTAGGAGAGGCTTGTAGAAGATTTATAGAGTGAATTCTAAAGTTTCAAACCTAAATTTGAATCAGGAGCAGAAAAGCAGATTAAGGGATACAATTTCTTGTTTGATTTTTTAGAAATAAAAAGGTGGACCAATTTACCACTATTGGAGAATGAGTCCCACTTATTATGCCTAAATATGAATTTTGTAGATTTGAGTACTCATTTGTTTGAAACCTATTCTGACACAATCTTCCCAAAACTGAACTAATTCACCCAGGCTGGCATATGAGTCCTAGTTGGCTTGAACATCAATTTTTTTAGGATTAAAGAGATCCATCTTTCCTTAATTAGTTTCCAAGGTGCACATTTCCAGTTTCATAGTTTTCTATTACATTCTACTTGCATTTCTAAGTCTTTTTGCATATCACACTGTGTTTCCAAACATTATGTATTTTCCAAGTTTACACTTGGTGGTGAACCCCTTTCTTGTCTCATTCATATCCAAGGTTATATATTAGTTATATCTCTCACATCCTTCATTGGTTTGATATCTCTAAGGGATTCTTGAGTGTGGCCATTTTGAAATTGGATCCCTCTCCTTGTATCCATTTTGTGGACAAGGAAGTGAAGCATCCATTTCTAGTGTCCACATTTTGGTGAACCTGAATTTTGAATATCATAATTATGATTTGGAGTGCATTTACATCCCATATTTATCTTTCATTAACATTTCATTGTATTTTGCATTAGTTAATTTGCATTCTAGGGTTTCAAAATTTGCATTATTGAAAAGCTCATTTAGCTTGTTTTATTATTGCATTTAATCTCATTAATAATAGGTAAAATTTTACATTTACATCTCACATTAGCATCAAAAAACATAAAAAGCATAAAATTCATTTCAATTTTTTTGAAAAATTACAAAAAAATAGCACTAGGACTCTTTCGCCACCTTGGGAAAATCAATCCCTTTGCACATTCTACACTACATTTTATGGCATTTAATCTTCATTTTTTGAGTTCCTGTTTGGTATTGTTATCTCTTTGTTTCAGTTTGTAGATTTTCTATTTCATTCAATTCATTACAGCTAGTTTAATTTCATTCATCTTGTGCATTGCTTAAGATCAAAATTGCATTCACAACATTATTACATAATTTAGACTCTAAAAATTACATCATGGATATGTGCTTTAACAAGATTTAGATTTCATTGAAATCCTTTATAGATATATGAAGTGCCTTTGGAAATGACCCTAATGACATTGAACTCACTCATACTTCTTCAACTCCCAATGCATGCCATCCTTGTGATGTTGACATCATTGGAGAAGATGATGACAACATGAATAGGTTCCTAAATGATTGTATTGACAACCTTGAAGCTAATGCATCATTTTATCCATCCATGAACCAACCAAATATTCCTACCATACAACCTCTTAAGATGTTTGGTTAATTACATCCTGAAAAAAAAAGTTGAACCTAAGTTCCCTCCAACAGGTGAACCTAGTTCCTCTAAACAAGCAAACAATCAACAATTTTATGATAACAAAGTAAAAAAATTCTCATCAACCTTGAAGAAACATATGAAAAATGATTCACCATATTGAGCAAACAAGGATATGACACAACAAGCGAACATGAAATTCATCAATTCTTAGATCAAATATCAACTACTTAAAGCATAAAGGGGATAGGCTATCAAGATCCCCCTCATATCAAAAAGCCTCCTAGAGAATATCTAAGGCTTTGTGATGATGGTATGGTGATATTTGATTCCCCCTCGATCTAAATGTACTCCTTCCTAGAGAGAAGCCCTTTATTAATAAAAATGAAAAGGATGAAAAGATCCCATTTGGTCCTCCTCCAACTAAAGAAAAGGATGAATATAGAAAATGCAAGAGGCTTTTCAAGTTATAAAACATAAACTTTTCTCTCCATCTACTACCTGAAAGTGACCAAAAATTACAAATTATTCTCAACCAAGGATTAGTATTATTACCACCTATGAATAAGTTGATGCTATATCCTAAAGATTAAAAAGCTCCATATTGTGCATATCATTGAGCTTTTGGGCATAGTAGTGATGAGTTTCATGCATCGAAATAAATATTGAGAAAGTATCACTTCAATGGAAATACTTGTTATCCAATGATCACATAACATGATCTCCTACTCCTTGTCATGTAATAGTTGTAGAACATTCTCTTCTCATGCTATTACATGAAATTTCCCATCACCTACAATAGCTCATTCTTGTCTCCCAGTTAATTAGGATAAGCAATTGTTAGTCTTATCCTAGTAATGTAGTTGTCATTGTCCTTTCAGTTTGTCATCTACCTTCCACTTACATAGAATAATATTGAGAGGCCAATGACTTGCTTGAAGGTCAACTTGCATTTTCCTTACTATTATTTTGTATTTTCTTTTCATTTTTCATTTTATTTTGTGTGATTTCATGTGCGTAATGTGTTCCCCCATGATGTTTTGTCTAATGTTATCTCTCTTTGTGACATTCCTCTATTTTTACCTTCATTCTTCTCTATGTCATGGATCACTTTCACCTTTTTTTTATCTTTATCTTTTTCTTATGTTTTCCTTTTCAGGATGATGCAAGGCATTGAGACATTTATGTCTCTTTCATGTTGACCCAAAATATTTTTCTTTCTCTTTCACCTTTTCTTTTTCATTTTTCTTGTGTTTTCCTTTTGGGGATGATGCAAGGTGTCAAGACACCCTTTGTCTCTTCCATGTTGGCCCAAAAGGATTTTTTCTTTGTTTTCACTCTCTTTGTGTCATTCTTCTAGTTCTATGTGTATTTGGGGGATGACGACAGTTCTGAGCTCCTTACAAAACATTGTAGCAAAGAACATACTGACCCCAAATCCATAGATTCCTTGTGTTTGGTGTTTTCATTTTGGTGTTAACCCCTTGCTTTCCTTTTTTTTTTCTTTTACATGATTTAGCCTTAATTAGAAACATATGACTTGGCTTAGGTCCTTCCACATTGGCTCTCATGTCTTCTTTCATGTTTTCATTTATCATTTTCTACTTTAAAGTAATTTCTCATAATATGGTGTCAACAATTCCTTTAAAGTGGGAGCATACATTTGCATTATTGTTTTTCATTTTCCTTTTTCTTGGTTTTTAGTGTAGCCTTCTTACTTCAAGCAATGCATTCGTCACTTTGTGGATGAAATCAATGGTGTAATTTTCTTCATGGGCATGATCTATCATAGCATATTACATTCCTCTTTATGGCTTGATGTGACACACTGCATCCCCTAAGTTGTGAATCTTCTATTCTTTGATCAGTACTCTATTGGAGACATTAGGAACGATTTTCCCTAAGTTAAAAGCCTCACATGAACTAAACAAGACTCCTTTGAAAATTCTTTGCATGTTTCATTTTGCATTTGTTATATGACCAACTTGCATAACACAACTTGCATGCCTATGGTGCCATTGTGTTTTTTCATGAGCTCCAAGCATACAAAGTTTTGCTTGTCTCATGAAATTTGAAAAGTAAATTTATTTTGTGGAACCTTATTAAAGTTATCAGGAGGTATAAATTTGGTATGGTTGATCAGGAAGCCCATTCCAAGGCATGAATTTACCCATAGCCACCTATGTGTTTGTGAGTGCATATCAGCCATGAGTGTATGCTTCTAACCTTTTAGGAATTCTCACCTAACAGACATCCATGAGTTATATTTCCTTTGAGTGAGTATGTGTTTTCTAGAAAAATATCCTAGATTTGATCCACATCATCCTGGACAAATGGTTGAAGCTTGATCTGATTCTTTCTTTCCTTTTCCTTATGTCTTCTTCATCTTTTTCATTATATGCTTGTCCCTTATTGTTGTTCTTGATATCATTTTCATGTGTGTTACCTTGTGCTTATGTTGGTTTTTCATGGGATCATGATCTTGGGGGCTTGATCACCCTTCTTGATCATTGTCCCATCTTGCTAGCATTGGTTCATTGGAACCCCTCTTGATGCACTTTGGTGTACTTTAGTGTGAGTTTGAAGCAAGTTCACCCTCTCACTAAAGTTGGGGCTAAATGTGGACATTGAAAAAGTAACCCTTCTACTTTTTTTGTCTCATTTGGGCCCCCCTTGTGGTTTTTGCTTAATTTTTCATTGATTTAATGTTGTAATGTGGATAATACATTCACATTAGGTATTGGGCCCTTATGAACTAAAAGGATTCAAATGGTACCTTACTTAAGTGTTTTAAAGTGTTGTAACATGCTTTCACATTTTTCTAGGGTATTTTTAATAAAATAACCTCTTTTCATCATTTACCAAGCCTTGTTTCAAAGTGTTGTAACACACTTTCACAATTTTCTAGGCTTGTCATTAATAATTGGGCTTTATTACACTTTAATTAGCCCCATTTTGCATCCTCAAGCCTTATGTTTGTTTTGAGAATAATCCTGACAAATAACATTAAAATCATTAAAATCTTGAAACCCACCTTAAGTTTCCAAGGTGGGACTCATTTTCTATTATGGGCATATGAGTCCCTTTAGGAGGGACCCATTCACCGAAGGTAGAAAATGAGTCTACCTTAACTCAAAATTCAAGTTTAATTCAAAATTTTGGTAGGTTTTTATTCTCCAAGTTCTAAGGTTGACCTATGATGTAATTTCAAGAATTATTGCATAATTGAGTATAAATACAAACTTCTTTCTCTCATTTTCATACCTAGCATTCAAGTATTCATGCATATAGTTTACATGAGCATTTGAGAATTCACAAGAGAATTCAAGGAATTTCAAGAGAAAATTATCAAGAATTCAAGAGAATTCTTCAAGTGTCTTCCATCATGCCAAAGATTCTTTGCATCATGTTGTTTTAGAGCTAACAATTGTGGTGTGGGATTTGTAAGTATTGCATTCAAGATCTATCAGCATCAAGCTAGAGTTCAAGTCTACATCCTTTAGAGCCATTACTTACATGTTCCTAATATTTTATTGCAAGGCTTTGGTGAGTTGCAACATTTTATTTTTTCATTCATCATTCTCTTTATATATTTCATTTCATTTCAAGGGTTTAATTACCAACAAGGGGTTTGACCAAGGAAAAACCCTATTCACTCACCCCGCAACATTTTTCACTCTTCTTGTGTGTGATTTGTAGGGATAGGTTGCATATTTACTTAGAATTAAAGATTGGAAAAGTGGTCAAAGCAAGTTAAAGTTGTCAAATCCCTAGGAGAGGCTTGAAGAAGATTTATAGATTAAATTTTGCAATTTTATACCCGAATATGAATCATGAGCAGAAAATCAAACTAAGGGATATAATTTCCTATTTTGAATTCCATAAATCTAGAGGTGGACTAATTTTCCACTATTGGTTAATGACTACCACTTCCCAGGCCTAAACAAGACTTTTATAGATTTGAGTACCCATTTGTCTGAAACCTGTTCTGGCGCAATCTTCTTGAAATTGGACTAATTCACCTAGGATGGCGTATGAGTCCCAATTGAATTCAACATCAGATATTTTAGGATTCCAGAGCTTCATTCTACATTATTTAGTTTCCCAAGTGCACATTTCTAGTTTCATAGTTTTTTGTTACATTCTACTTACATTTTTAGGTCTTTCTACATATCACATTTTGTATTTTCCAAGTTTACACTTGGTGGTGAACCCCTTTCTTGTATCATTCATCTCCAAGGATATCATATAGTCAGATATCTCAAATCCTTCATTTGGTTGAGATCTCAAAGGTGTTCTTGAGTGTGGCCATTGTGAAAATGGAACCCTCTCCTTGTATCCATTTGTGGTATCCACAATTCCAATGTATTCTTTATGACTTACGCTATTTCATGTGTATACCTTTATTCATACATATATACTTTGTATAAATGTGTATACTATGTATTCATATGTATTATTCAAGGTTTACATGTATTTGAGTACGTGTGGTTCACTTATTCACATGTATGCTTCACTTATTCATGTGTATACTTATTAATTGGTTATCCCTAGCATTTCTGATTGTTTTACTTCATGGTTTGTCTTGAATATTTATTTATTGATATAAAAAAATTATTAGTTGATTCTAAACAACTTGAATATTTCCAAAAATGATTCACCAATGTTATCATTTACTTATGTGCTAATTCAATATGGAATCCAAAGAAGAATTTAAAAGAGATAAAGCTAGGAGGAGAGGGAAGATACATATTGAAAGTGTAGCCTATTGTACATTTTCTATACAAACATCTAATGGCTATTGTATGTTTTGTTATTCCATTTTCTACTTTTCATATCCCATTTTCATAGGTGGGTCATCAATTCTCTCATTTTTTTAGCTTCTTCTATTCTAGGTCCTCACCTTTGCTTGTATTCTAGAATAATCTCTAGTTTTTGGTGGCCACCTCTAAGATTCAAAGGAGTCATTATTTTTTCCCTTATTTTTCTTGGGTGATTTTATTATTTCTTAGCTTGTTACAATGTATTTGATAGTTGATTTGTGGAGATGAAACCTCTCATTCTTTGCAGTAGGACATTTTAGGTAGATTCCTCTTCAATAATAACTAGAGTTAATTGTTTCTTTTTTTTTCTTTGAAATACTCATTGGAGTGGATTCATGATACTTTTAAATGAAATGTATAGTGGAGTATATTCAAAGGTTATGAATTGTTCTAGCACCAAACCTACCTATGCAATTAGCTACTTGGCTTGGAAACTTTGAGGTTTTGATATTTACTCCTTATTCATCACCAAATTTTATTATTGTTATTTCACTTATTTGGATTTGAAAATTTTTTGGAGTGAAGGAAGAGGTAGGATTAAAATTATCCTTCTCATATATGTCATCCCAAGGAAAAGTGACTTGGTTTTTCCACCATGTGTCCAACTTCTTGCCCATATTTTGACCAATTACTTATTCTATATTCACACCAACCTAGCTTCTTCAAAGAATGCATTTTTTAGTTATAGGTGATATGCAAAAAATTTCTTGTAGAACATTTGATATTATTGTGAAGGAGTTGGAATAGGGGTTGTAATATCTCATGTATCAACATATATTTATACCTCTTCTTTGGGCTATTTTTAGCTTCTATTTATGTTCAAGGCTCTAGTGTGATTTTATTAATGTCCTTGTTCATGATTCTCTTTAAATAGGTCATAAACCACCATGTGGGCTCATATTTCAATTGAACTATGATTAGGCTTAGCTATAAATATTTCAATTTTTTCTAGAATATTGAAAAATTTCCTCTTTATAACAACCATATTGCTGTAAGGGAAAGGAGGATAATTAAAAACATTCTTTCCCTTGTTAGACTTGAGGATGATCATACAATATTTTAAGAGTCATGTAGCATCCTCATTTGTGATTAGAGCCATAATAGGAATAAGAAAGTTACCTAAATACTAATATTAATAATAATAAATTCAATGTAAGTATGAGATCCACATAGTAATTGGATCATAACCCGTTTTGAGAATGAAAAGGCTTAGGATTTCCTCAACTATTTTGACACCCAAATGTTTTACCTCTTTCATGTAATCATATGTTTTTGGTGTGGAAAAATTATACTTGTTAAGTGTCATGTGAATCTTTCTCTTTTCCTTTTTTGCATGTCATCACAAGGGATTGAGCCAGTTGAACATATCTTAGAGTGATTAGGCATGTTTGTTTGTAAAATAGGACCATGTATAGAATAAATGTACCCATTTGGACTTGTTGGAATAGTCTATTTGGTAGTATGATTTGTAGAATGAAAGTTGCACCACTTTGTAACTTTACACTGCTTGCATTTGACAACTTTTTCCTCAAATAAAAAGTCATCACCATTAGAAAATGTGTCCAAGATAGAAAAAAATAAGAAAGGTTATTGTAGAGGGTCCCAACACAATCCTATTGCCTTAGACAGAGAGTTTGTAAGTGTCACATTTTTTGAGTAATAGCCCATCAAAGATTGTAGCCATTTTGCACTTTGAACTCTTAAGGCATCAAGTTGGTTGAATGTAGCTCAGAGTGATTGGGCATGATTGGGTACAAAAATGAACCATTATTAGTCTAAATTTACCCATCCAAATTTTTTGGAATAATTAATTTGGTCATACAAGTTGCAGAACAAAAGTTGCACCACTTTACAAATTTACACTACTTGCATTTGACAACTTTTTCTTTAGCTAAAAATTCATCACCATGAGAAAACACCTCCAATATAGAAAAAACTGAGAGAATTCATTGTAGAGGGTCCTAACATGATCTCATAGCCTTAGACAAAGAGTTTTCAAGTATCATAGTTTCCAAGTAATAACCCATCAAAGATTGCAACCATTTTTTGCACTCGGACTCTTAAGGGGATCAAGCCAGTTGAATGTAGCTCAGTGATTTGGAACATTAAGTGTGAAAGAGGACCATGAGTATTATAATTGTACCCATCCATATGTGTTCAACTATTTCATTTGGTTGTATGTGTTGTAGAACAAAAGTTGCACCACTTTGCAACTTTACACTGCTTGCTTTTGATAACTTTTTCCTCAATTGAAAAGTCGTCACCATAGGAAAAACCCTTTGAGATAGAAATAGATGAGATATATTATTATATAGGGGCCCAATGTGATTCCATGGCTTAAGACAAAAATTTTGTAAGCATCACAATTTTTGAGTAATATCTCACCATAGATTGCATCCATTTTGCACTTTGGACTCTTGAGGGATCCATTTGGTTGAACATAGATTGATGTGATTTAGAATGTTTGGATGTAAAAGAGTACCATGAATAGTGTATATTTTCCTATCTAGATTCATTGGAATAGTTTTCTTGGTCACATGAGGTGTAAAACAAAAGTTTCACCAATTTGCAACTTTATATTGCTTGCATTTGACAACTTTTTCCTCAACTAACAAGCCATCACCTTGGGAAAATGCCTCTGATATAGAAAAAATGAGAGGTTATTGTACAAGGGACCAATGAAATCCTATGGCCTTAGATAAATATTTTGTAAGCATGGCTATTTTTGAGTAATAGCTTGTCAAATATTGCAACCATTTTGCACTTTGGAATCTTAAGGAATCAAGCTTATTGAATATAGCTCGGTGTGATTCAATGTGTGTGGTTATGAAATAGGACCATGAATAGCATAAACGTACCCATTCAAATATGTTGTAATAGTCCATTTGGTCATAAGTGTTGTAGAACAAAAGTTGCACCACTATGCAATTTTACACTACTTACATTTGACACTTTTTGCATCAAGTGAAAATTGGACACCATGGGAAAATGACTTTGAGATAACAAAAACTAAGAGAGGTTATATTATAGGGTCCCTAAATGATCCTAATGCATTATATGGAATTCCCATAAGTGACATGGTATCCAAGTAATAGGTCATCAAATATTGTTTCCTCTTTTCAATTTGGACTCTTAAGGGATTATGTCACATGGACATAGCTCAAACTAATTCAACATGCTTGGGTGTAAAAGATGACCATTCCTAGCCTAAATGTACCCATACAAGCATATTGGAACCATCAGTCTTATAGTACGAGTTGTAGAATGAAATTTGTACCTCTTTGCAACTTTCCAATGCATGCATGTGACACTTTTTCCATCAAGTGAATATTACAGTCAAAAGGAATATGAAAATATTTGATGATTCTTCTACAAACTTAGATATATATGTGGAACAAAGGAGGGAAGAATCAAATGGTTTTACAAATCAAAATGATAAATCCTAGGATCATGAATAGAATAAGGGATGTTGAAGATCATATGTGAGAACAAAGAACTAAAGATAATTGCACTAATTTTTAATCTCCTTCATTGGCTAGCTATAATTCTTTGAAATATTGCATCTATACAATGTTTCCAAAATGAGAGGAGTAGTGTATACAAATATTTATAGAGACCATAGGGTATTTGTAGATAAATATTGTAAATTAGATATTAAAAGGTCAATGAACTACAAACACAAGTATATGATAGGAAAAATCTCTCTCTCACTCAAGTCTCTCCCTCCTAACCCCTTTCCCACTCTTAGGTCTCTCTCTCACTCTATCTATCTCCCATCTCCCTATCTCCCACTCCCTCTCCCCCGCACCCCCTCTCCCTCTCTCAAGTCTCTCTCTCACTCCCTCTATCTCTCTCCCATCCCTCTATCTCCCAAGCCCTCTTTCCCACTCCCTCTCTCTACCTACACAACTATAATTTAATCTCTATCTACCCCAATCCCTCCTCTCTCTCTATCTCAATTCTCCCTCCA
>VDFB02113906.1:0-27178 GCA_007258455.2 Sequoia sempervirens
TTTTGTTGTCTAATATTGGTTTTAGATCCCAACCTATTGGTGTTAAACCCTGTGGTTAGTTGGGTTGTTATGATTGTGATTAATGCTATTTATGTTTTGATGTGAATGTTTCTTTCATGTGGAGTCATTTTGTGGTTTATGTCTTACTCTTGTTTGTAGATTATTCGGGTGAAGATAAATACTGGATCAATATGTTAGTTATTATTTAATTGTTAATATTATTATGATTATATGTATATTACGTTTTATGAAAATAAAGTTATAAATATTAACATATTCTAATGTTATTTATTAAATATTAATGTTTATTAGTAAATATTTAAATATTAATATGTAAGTATATGTTATATTTAGGTTTTGATTTACTATTTTGGTAGAATGATTATTTTATGGGGGTTTTCTTTATCTCTTGTAATATTTTGAATTTATTTAATGAGAAACCCTAAACAAATGAGTTAACTATGGATGAATTACTATTTAATTTATTTTAATTATTTCTTAATGGGATGAGGATAAAAATTTTAATTTAATATTTTAGTAATTTATTTATCGAGAATTTTTTATTTTCTTTCTATTTTATTTTAAAAGAGTCCCTTTGGAAAAGGTTGTTGCTTTTATTTTATTTTCTTCTTTTGAATTTAATTGCCTATTTATGAGAAAAATAGGAAAAAAGTGGGTTTCAATTCATTTTGGGCACAAATCCTTATGGTTTTCCGCTTTTGGGTGGGACGTAGTTGGGGAGTTCATCTTTGGTTTTGGATTCTTCATTTTCTGGGAGTTTTTTCCATGCTTGCAAAGAGGAAGAAGGATGAGAAAGTTGTTGCAATTTGGGGGTTTTGAAAGTTAAAGTTTTCAGAGCTCGGCATCAAATTCCTATCATTGCCAAGCGTTGGATTCAGGTTGGATTTTGATATCTTTTGTTTAATTTTATTTTTGGTGTGTATGAACAATTTGATTGATTTCTCCCTCTTCGATTTTTGAAAATAAATATTATATAGTTTTATTTTTGTGTGTGAATAAAACATTTATTTATTATAGAATAAAAATCAATACATATTTGTTGTTTTGTTCTTTACCAGTAAAATGGTCTGATTGTGTTGCCTATAAATCTATTTTTACGAACTAGGTTGGTGATATTTTTAATGGGTTTTTCCATCTCATAGTCGTTTAAATTCTATCCAAAAATCTCAAAAACCCAGATCCTATTTTGTGAGATATGGTTGAAACATGAAGCTGCTGTCAAGTTGCTCCTCCATGACTGCAAAAACTCTCTTGTTTCTCCTTGTAATTATAACCAGTCAATGGAAGACTAAGATTTTAAATTTATAAGAATTTTCAAAGTGGTTAAATTAATTAAAATTTTAATATTTTATATTTTGAAAAATATCTAGTTATTGGGTCTCTTATTTTATCATTTGGTTGTAATTGGGTATACTAAAATAGGGGTTTTATGGGAGCCATCTGTTGTTTTGCATTTTATGAATTTATGATTCATTTTTAGTCAATTTCATTTGTGTTTCTGAATAGTCGACAGCTAAATCTAAAATGGGTATTTTACAAATTTTGATTTCGAGTTGATATGACTATTTTATGGTTGTTTTATGGTTGACAGATTTGACTGTTGTCAAGTGGAAATTAGTTAAGTTCTAAAAGTTGTATTAAAGGGTATAACTTTATTCTTTGATTTTTATTGTATTGTACCATTTTTTGTTTGAATGTGTTTACTATTTTCATGTTGGAAATACCTTCATGTTGGTGAGATCTTGTGTTGAAGCTTCTGTATGTGTAAAGATCAATTGTACCAAGGTTGTGCATTGTTGGTCTTGGCTATGAATTGTTAAGTAAAATTAGTTATCATGTTATAAGATTGTGAAAATGATGTAATGTGCTTCATTGTGGTGTCGTGGTATATTGATAAGCTTTTAGGTTTTTTATCTGTTGTGTTATGTGATTGGGTCTTTAGAAGTACCTGAAAGCCTTTGTGGAAGTCCTTGTAATTTTTGGTTGATTCTTATTTTGGTAGACTCCATTGGATGGCTAGTGTCAACCACTTGTTGTTTCTTTGTTTGCTTGTATGTGGGGCCTAGTGTTATCTCCTAGCACGGAAGGAGTGGGCATCAGGGTTCTACGTGGTAGGGTGGTATTTCTGAACCATCCATTAGGGTTTAGGCGGTGCAAATCATGCGCAACATGGAGAGTTTTTCCTTTCACTTCATTCTATGGTTAAATGTATGTGCAAGTGATATTCCATGAAAATTATTTCTATGTGTATTATATATATTCCTCTTAGATGAGTATATCTTGTACGTTGTAGCATTCTTGTAATGAAAATGTAAATAGATTGAAGTAGTCTTGAAGAGATATTTATTGTTGTTTATTATGTAATGAAAATGTTAGCAAAAGAATGTTGTATTTATGATACATATAAACTTAATTTAGAAGTAGATGTGATATGTCTTTATGCACCTCTTTCATGGTGTTGATTAGAAATAGGTTCATGTGAACATAGTGTTAAACAAGGTTTAAATATAATTAAGGTATGTTTCTATATGTAATTTGTTGTATGAATATGCCAGTATTGGCATGGTGTGATGGTTTATAGGTGGCATTGTTGTTCTTGCCACCAAGGTTCAAACCCCGTTGGGATGGTATTGTTGAATGGTTGTATCCGGTTCATAGCTTCGGTCAAAAGCGTTTACCCCTTGAATAAAAAAAAAATTTGTTGTATGAATATAATTTTCATTCAAAATATTAATTGTATGTGTTTTAGTGTATCAAATGTATTTATATAGACTTAGTTAGTGTAGGTGTATCGTAGTAGCGACGTTAGGGGACCATGGTGGATAGGTGTGTAAATGGGTTATGATTAATGTTACTTTTAGGTCATAATGTGATTATGATATGATGTTAATGTAATGATGTCATTCATATTAATTTGTTGAGTTGCATTGGTTAATGTCACTTTAGTTCAAAAAAAATTATTGGCATGATTTTGTATATCTTTTGTGTTATCCACCAGGTCCTTTAGCGGGGCGTTACATAGGTTGTTTGAACAACTACATGATGCTGAAAAAGAAAATCTTTTATATAGGCCAAAATTGTTCAAGTTTCCTGATTATGTGGATGCATATCTACGTCTTGCATCCATGGCTCGGGCTCAGAATGAGATCCAACTAATCCTAGAATTGATTGGGAATCACTTAAGGTGGATAAAATCTCATCAAATTCTTGATGTATGCTTGGAAACATGGAACTAAAAATAGATGACTGGCTTAAAGCAAAAGAAACAATTAAAGTAGCATGCCAAATTTTCTTGGCTGATGAAGTGAAATAGAGAGCTGATGAAGAACGAAGGATTCAGATGGAAAGGAAAAAGCAAGAGGAAGAATTTTGGCGGGTGATGCAACTAGAGGAGCAATTTGAACGTGTGAAGGAATTATGGAAGAGTAAGCGTAAGGACAAGGATGATGACGATGATGAGGTTAGTCAGTATGAGAAGAAACGGAAGAAGGAAAAGAAGAAAAATACGAAGGATAAGGACCACAAGTCTTATGATTCTTATATGGAGGAACCTAATGTTTCCATGGAAGATGGGGAAAATTATATGAGCAATAAGGCACAAGATGATGTAGAAAATGCCCAAGATCTTCTTGCAGCTGCAAGTCTAGAAGACTTTGATGATGGGGAGACAAATTCTCCAGTTTCAACAAAATTATGAAGGAGACATGCATACTCTAATTTTGAAGATGATGAACCATTGCAGAAACTGAGTTCGAGAGAAGATGATCCATATGATGATGATGTTTAGGCTTCTTGAGCTTTAACCAAACCTAGCTCTTATTTTCCAAAAGAAAAATCCCCAAGGCCCATGGCCCATGGGAAATGAACGATGAGCATTTGAGTTTCAACTTGGTTTCATTTTGAAAAGGGGACATTACATTGTACAAGATTTTTTTAACAGCACAATAATTTAATCCACCTATTTGGGACTATAAAATAAAAATAGATGAATTAATCTATTTTCAATTATAGGTTCTTTTAATGTAGAATTTGATAGAAAGATAAAGCATAATACATTGAAGGACACAAAAAATGTTATAAAATAAAGACTAAAATAGGTTTCCCATAAAAAACAAGAAAGAGGAAAAATGAAAAGATAACATATAGATGATTCATTTGAGGTTTTTGATACTTGATCTCATTTAACTATGTCAAATGGATTTGGAAGGGACAAAGCATATTTGATTGACTAAAATTTTGTAGTAGCTTATCCATCGTCATTGTATGCATCATCTTCTCTTGGAATCTATTTCTACAATGCACCAAGCCTAGAATTGAATGGGGATGCACTTAAGGTGGATAAAAATTTATCAAATGCTTTATGTATGATTGGAAACATGGAACTAAAAATAGATGTCTAGCTTAAAGAAAAAGAAACAATTAAAGTAGCATGCTAACTTGTATTGGCTGATGAAGCGAAATGAAAATATGATGAAGAACGAAGGATTCAGATGGAAAGGAGAAAGCAAGAGGAAGAACTTCGATGGGTGATGCAACAAGAGGAGCAATTTGAATGTGTGAAGGAATTATGGAAGAGTAAGCGTAAGGAAAGGGATGATGACAATGATGAGGCTAGTTAGTCTAACAAGAAACAAAAGAAGGAAAAGAAGAAAAATAAGAAGGATAAGGACCACAAGGCTTATGATTCTTATATGGAAGACATGAGGAAAATTATACGAGTGATAAGGTACAAGATGATGCAAAAAATTCCCAAGATCTTCTTGCATCTACAGGTCTAGAAGACTCTAATGATGGCAAGAAAAATTCTCTAGTTTCAACAAAATCACAAAAGAGACATGCATACTCTGATTCTGAAGATGATGGACTGGTCATTACAAAAATAGAGTCCGAGAGAAGATGATCCATATGATGATGATGTCTAGGCTTCCTAAGCTTTAACCAAACCTAGCTCCTATTTTCCAAAACAAAAATTTATTCAACATGTCAAAGCACTTCATTTAATGAGAAGTCTCAATATAGCTACTAGTGACATTAAATGGAAGGGTCTTGGAATTACATTGATTTATGCCTAGTAATCTTTGAGTTTGTAGGAAGTGCCTATGGTGAAAGTGTGTTACAATCTTTTGTATGGTGGTATGAATGGTTTAACCTTTTAACCTCTCGCTATCCACATATTTGTGCGTAAGTGCTCATAACTATGGTCTAGGCCTATGATGCTTTTAATGTTGTCCCAATGGTATGAGAAGAAAACCATTCCACATCACGTAGATGGTTGAATATAATGGGGAGGTAAAATTTTAAAATAATTCATACTTAGAGCATGAAGGGTAAATGCCCTATGTAACCTCCCACTTCTTCATGTTGGAAAATGCTCATATAAAATATCTTGAATGTATTTCTTATCAACTATATTGAGATAACTTGTGGTAGTTACCATCCTCCATTTGTAAGATTAGACTATGTCTAAGAGCTAACAAGAATAAGGATGAGTATCACCTTTTTTTGTGTCTTTCTATGGTTTTAAGTCAGTTGTCATTTATGTAACTAATCCCTAGTTGGAGATCTTGGACCTAAGAGGCACTTTTTAAAGTGCTTATTGCATAACAAATTTTAGATTGTAACAAGAGTTGAAAAATGTCAATCATTTGTGTGAGATGAACATTGTTACTCTTTTGTAATAGAATTAGCATACTTTGTGCAAAGGGCTAGTTAGAAAATCTATGAAAAGTGTAAGAGACTCCATTTTTAAGAAATAGAAAGCATTATGAGTTTGTATCAAACTATTTTCTATCAACTACTCATTTCCTTTTTTTGTAATTTGGTGTAAGAAATTATTTTATTTGAATGATTCATTCAAATTGTCTCCATTGGGTAAACATTTATCGTATCAATGTTAATGTCATGTTAGTTGGTGTTTAAGTAATGTCATATAACCTTTTGTTAAAGATTTATCTTAATAGTAAACCTCTCTAACTTAACATATGGAGTAATAAATGTAGGCAAAGGATTACCAAATAGAATCTAAATCTTTTAGTTTAAGTGACATATGATGGATTAAATCTTGCAAGACAAGACCAAGTAAATTAAGATACTCAAATATATTGAATGTATGAATGATCTATGCTATTTGACATTGTACATAAAAAGACAATGATCCAATACATTTATGTGTCATAGAAAATTGGACCCTCTTGATAAAAGAGACAATTCCTCGCATAATTAGACCCACTTTTTAGTCTTGTCACATTGTTTCCGTTCAAAACGACATTTATAGGACCCTTAGACCTATTAATTTTGATCTAAAGGCTCGTTTCACATGTGAAATCACATAAAACCCGACAAACAACATTTAATAACATTATACCCCGACAACCCATCTTCAAACAACAGTAGTGGGACCCATTCGCCACCTTGGGAAAATGAGTCCCCTCTAGTGGGACCCATTCGCCAAGGGTGGCCTGAATAAGTCCCCTTTGAGGGAAAATTCAAAATCAAGTGGGAATTCAATAAATTTAACTTTTGTTTCTGGTGAATGTCGGCCTCTTAGGTCTAATTAAGGGGAAAATAAGGTGTTATTGCTTATAAATACATATTTTAAGTCTTTTTATACAATGTTTTTCATCTCTCATGATCTCATTATCATTCTTCAAGAGTAATTTCAAAAGCAAAGTATTCTACAACAAGTTTCATCATCAAAAGTTGAAGTTTTAGGACAACAAACTAGGGTTTTTGCAAGTCATGAAGCTCACTAATCTTGTCAAGATCCAACATTGCAAAGGGTTGATGATGGATTCCTATGGTGAATCATGAAGAAATCTAGGGTGAAGAGGTCCAACTAGCCACCAAATCATGCCTAAGGACATGGTTTCCTATTGATTCCATCTTCCATTTTCATTCTATCTTCATATTAAGGTTTGCATTGTGTTTATTTAGCATTTGCATGTCCTTTTAGATCAACTTACATTGACGATACTTTAGCAAATATCCACAACCAATCACACAACACATCAAATGATCCAATTAAACACATGATTCAAATTTGAAAAACAATCTCATCCAAGCCACTTAGTAGTGATGATGTCGATCAGTTAGATGAAGCCCTTAAAAGCATTGTCTTACTCACTTTATCCTCTAATTCTTGTCATGAGAAACCTAATACCCTTAATGATCAACCCCCCCTAAAAGGTCTTTTGATTGTGATTACTTTGATTTGTTATATGAAGCCCTCCAAGACTTCATCTCGAATAAGTCATCCACTAAGGCTTGTGGTCAACAACTTGATATAACCATTGTTCCTACCTCTAATGATTTTCTTGAACATCCTAAACCAATTGACGATTGTTTACCCTTTACACCTTTTAGTAGTGATGATTTGCATTTGTCAGATGAGTCTCTTTAGGTCTTCATCTCATCCAACTCATCCACTCTCGTTTGTCATCATACCTCTAAAATCAAGGACGTTAATGTTGTTCAACCTAAACTTATTCTTTACCCACCCTCACATTCGCTTCATCCCTTTAATCATCCATGCAACACTTTATACCCACCCAACACCCATGTATCGCAACAATTTAGTGATGATACTATTGCTCATACATATCACGCACAAAATAACCCACAACCACCACAACCAATTCAACCATCATTACCTTTACCTAATCCACCTAGTGCTCCTTGCTATAACCCACCTGTAAAAAAGTATGATCTTGTTGAATAATTAAAGAATACTTCGGCCAAAATATCTCTTTGCGATTTACTTCAAACTTCACCTACTTACAATACGATTCTTCAAACCACTTTAAAACAACTTACAATTCCTCCTGGAACAACTCCAAATGATGTGGAAGCTCTTGTTCAAAAACATGGTCTTGATATTACTTTCCATCAACACAAGCTTCCTCCTTTGGAGTTACGAAAAAAATATGATTCCTTTATGATCATTGCTCAATTCCATCACACAGGTATTAAACACACTCTCATAGATAATGGTTCTGCCCTTAATGTGTGTAGTGTGAGTCTCCTTGATTGCTTAAAAGTTGATAGATCACAAATAATACCCGACTCCATTTCTATTCGAGGATTTGATAATACAACAAGGAAACCGCTTGGGATAATTACTTTACCTATTATGGTTGGAGTGGTTACTTTGCAGACTCCTATCCATGTCATGCCTTATGACCTTTCATATAATCTCCTTTTAGGCCAACCATGGATTCATGAGATGAATGCAGTGCCTTGTACCCTTCACTGTATCATGAAGTATGTTTACAACAATTGTATATATATCAAATTGAAATAGACCCTAAGCCTGAAAGTTGCTTGCAACTTGAAAAAGGGGTTACAAGTCCTTTAAAAACATTGATTCCTACCTCTAACATTGACCCTCTTGAAATTGAACACAACGATACAGAATTGGCCTCTAAATTATTTGGTGATGATTGGGGATCTTTAGAATTCACACCCTCATTTATGGGTGAATACATACTTACGCAAAAGAAAGACCTGAAACACGAACAACCAATAATTATGTCCACTCAAACTCCTGAACAATCATCTCAAACATCTATTTCTTACAATATGGATGAAAATGCAACATACACAACTAATTTTGATGAAATAGATTATCAATCCCCACCTACCCCGCACGAAATGGAAAGACTTTACGAGAAAGGTTATAAATTTGTCAAACAATTAGGCTATACCGAAAAAGGGTGTGGAAAACGTGAACAAGTTATTTGTGTCCCTATTGAACCTAATGCGCAACAAATGAAAACGATATTGGGATATTATTTTTCTACAACAACTAAAGCTACTCAACGACCATCCTTAAACATTAACATAATCACATGTCAACCACAACATAAAATTACCATTACCCACCCTGATTTTCTTGATCCAACCCTACCACCTTCATGGTTGTATGTTGATAGTGATGAGGCCTTGAAATACATGTTCGGTGTTTATGATACCCCATCCTTGCGTACTTACATGAAACACATTTCCCATGCTTTAAATGTTACCAAGCAAGAAGCAAGTGATATTATTGAAGATTTCTCTAAATCTAAAAGTCCTAAATCCAATGCACTCCATTTAGGAGATACAATTGATGTGCTTATGGATATTCATAATACAAATAAAATTATTAAAATTGGGAAGTTCCTTAATAATGAAGAACAAGAAGACATAGCCACTTTACTTCATGATTTTCTTGAAATTTTTGCTTGGAAATATTTTGATATGCCAGGAATTGAACCAAAAATTGTGATGCATAACATTGTCCTTGCTCCAAATGCTAAACTCTTATGTCAAAAGATTCGTAAAATGCACCCTAGCGTAGCCTTGCGTGTTGAAGGGGAACTAGAGAAACTTCTTGATGTAGGCTAAATATTAAACCCATTGATTATTCTCCTTGGATCTCAAACATTGTCACAGTTGCAAAACTCGATAATAGTATTAGGATATGCACAGATTTTCTAGAATTGAATATAGCCTCATTAAAAGATGATTTCATGCTTCCTAATATTGACATGATTGTGGATTCAACTATTGGACATGCTTTGTTTTCATTCATGGGTGGATTTTATGGTTATAATCAAATCCTTATTAACCCTCACGATCAATAAAAAACTTCCTTTACAACTATTTTGGGTACATTTTGCTGGGTTGTGATGCCCTTCGGCTTAAAGAATGCCAGCGCAACTTATCAGTTCATGCAATGACATTAATCTTTCATGATTATATTCACAAAATCTTAGAAGATTATGTTGATGATATCCTCGCTAAATCATTAACATGACAAGACAATGTGAATGTCCTTTGTAAAATATTTGAACACATAAAACAATACAACATGCGCTTAAATCCAAAAAAATGCTTCTTTGGCATAGATAGTGTTAAATTTATTGGGTTTGTCATATCTCGTAGAGGCATTGAATTGGACACAAATAAAATTGATGCCATCGTTAACATTCCACCTCCTCGAAATATTTCTATGTTGCATACGTTACAAGGTTGAATTCAAGCTCTTCATCATTTCGTTTCATCTTTAGCTGATAGAACCATATCTTTCACACATCTCCTTAAAAAAAGGGTGTCCCTTTCGATTGGAATGAGGATTGTAAACAATATTTTGAGAGTCTAAAGGAATATTTAGCCACTCCACCTGTTTTACAACCTGTCGTGCCACATCGACCCTTTATCTTATCCATCGCCACATCTTCCCATGCTCTTGCAACATTGTTGGATCAACATGATGATCAAGGTAATGAACACCCTATTTACTATATTAATCTTACCTTAGTTGATTGTGAAACACGCTATTCACCAATTGAAAAACAATTTTTGGCTCTTGTATTCGCTACTAGTAAATTGCGACATTATTTACTAACTGTCGAAGTACAAGTTGTCACAAAATTTGATCCTCTTAAATATCTTTTTAACAAAATTAATCTTTCAGGATTCTTAGCTAAGTGGGTGATGTTGTTAACCGAGTTTGATCTTAAATTTGTTTCACCAAAAGCAATCAAAGGTCAAGCCTTAACTAATCACTTAGTCGATGCACCTTCTCCCTTTCCTTTCCCTACTAATGATTCCTTTCCTGATGATCCTGTCTGAACTGCTGATGTTAAATCATGGGAATTATTTTTTGATGGATCTAAGTGTTGAACAGGTTCCGGCACTGGAGTAGTCCTAATTCCACCCGACGGAAAACCTATTCCCTTATCCTATCGTTTAAATTTCCTATGTACAAATAATATAGCTGAGTATGAGGCATTGATTGCAAGTTTGCAAGCTACTCTATATCTTCATGTTAAACATATTAAGATCTCTGGCAATTCACAATTGGTCATAAACAAATCAATGGTTCATATCAAACTAAACATGACAAATTATCATGATACAAGGATCTCGTAATGAAGTTATTAGAAAAATTTGACTCATTCACCATTGATAACATCCCATGCAAAGATAATTAACACGTGGATGCAATAGCGAGTGCAGCTTATCTCATATCCCCACATGATCCTCCCACCGATTTCACATTTGTTATTCATCCCATCTTAAAACCTTCCATCGATATTCCGTTAGAAGATACTTTGGTGATAACTCAAACAACTTCCTATGAATGGTATGATACAATATACAACTACTTAAACAATGGTACCATTCTTGAACCTATCACAACAAATACTCGAAAGCACTTACATAAACTTGCAACTAAATATGTCATTCTTGTCGACGCGTTGTATAGAAGATCATTCAATGTTCTCCTATTACGTTGTCTTAAAGATTCTGAAATCCCTTTAGCGCTCGAACAAGCTCATGTCGGTGCCTGTGGTGGTCATTTTGGAGGTCATACATTAGTGCAAAAAATTATTCGTATGGGTTATTATTGGAGACATATGGAAAAGGATTGCTTTGCCTATGTTAAACGATGCCACAAATGCCAATAACATAGAAATTTGATTCACGCTCCTGCTGTCGAGCTTCGTGCCAATATTCCTATTTGGTCGTTTTCAGTATGGGGATTAGATCTTATTGGAAAAATTGCCCCTCCTTCTTTAGCTGGACATACATTTATCATAACTATCACTGAATATTTCACAAAATGGGTAGAAGTTATCCCTCTTCGTTCAACAACTAATGAATTAATTTGTCGATTCATATTAGAGTACATAATTGCTCACTTTGGACTCCCTTCTGTAATTGTTTCAGAAAATGGAACACCATTTAAGAATAGCGAAGTTCAAAATTTTCTTGCAAATTTTAACATTCAACATCGTTTCTCTACACCGTATTATCCACAATCCAACAGACAAGCTGAAAATACCAATAAACTTCTTGAAAAGATCCTTAAGAAAACTATTCACAATAATCATAAAGACTGGCATACACAACTATATCTTATGCACTTTGGGCTTATAGAACTAATGTTCGATCATCCACAGGAAATACCTCTTATAGCCTTGTTTATGGTACTGATGTGATTATGCCCTTGGAGTTAGAAATTCCTACCTTGCGAGTTGCTCTTTGAGACCTTTTTCAAACCAACACTTATACAGAACAATGATTACATCAACTTGAGATGCTTGATGAACAACACAATCAACGCTCTCGAACTTCTCCAAGCTCACATCAAACAATTACAATGCAAACACAAAATTCATGTTATTCCTAGATCGTTTTCTAAGGGATATTTTGTTCTTATTGAAAATAAAAGAATTGTTAGTGCTGACAACGAAGACAAAGATAAGTTCAGCCCTAATTGGTTGGGACCTTATATAGTTGCTACTAATTATGGGTCTGGTGCTTATCTCTTAACGAAGCTTGATAGGACAACCCTTAAAGAACCTATTAATGTCATGCATTTGTGTCGGTATTATCTCTAGTCCTCTTTGAATAGTATGAGTGATATAGCAGTGTTGTTCAAAGTTATTTGATGTTATAACTTTCACATTGCTCTATTTTTGACAAACTAAAATCCTATTTGTCTTGAACACTAAGGTAATTATTTAAGTTCATAATTACTTTAGGCTTCATACTATTCATCCTCTCGTTGTGTTAAATTAAATCCTTATTAGTGTATTTGATATAGCATATTCTTTTTCATTTATCACTGTTGTATCTATGATAAAACTGAAATATGTTTTATATTAGATCACACCATTCTTGTTAAATCATGAAGAAATTAATTAAATACTTTTTACCATAAGTCATTTAATTAATCACATAGCATTTAACATTCACATACAAAAAAGATACATCATCATAATATCAAAGGTGCATGTCTATATATATATCAAATTTTCATATACATCTCAAACTCATATATAATATCAAAATGGTATGTGAGAGCTAGACCCCTCAGGATCTGGCGCTCGCGATCCAATCCCTAGACGTCGTGAGATGGTAGTGTGCGACCGCAATCATGAACTGTCGAGTCTTAGTGCATACTCCAAACCTTGTACTCATCCAACGACTATGAGCCGCTCTTCTACCATCTAGTCCCTCTCCGCTCATGTCTATTGCAACTCTGCCTATAGTCTCTCTACCTCTGCTAAATTTTGTGCTAACTGTAGTGCACTCTCAGCCCAACAGAGTCACCTACTCACACTCTCATATGCTGCCCGAAAACTCACGAATGGTCTAAGTGACTCTAGCTCCTCCTCCACGATTGGTGGGGGCTCATCCTCCTTGAGGGATGCTGGCACTATCTTTGTGGCTTCCTGATGATAGAACTCTCGCCAGTCTCTTGTTGCCCCTGCAAGATAGAACATGTACACAATCAATAACACATTATCATGATATATATATATATATATATATATATATATTAAACAATTAGTATAAATCACTAAGGGACATGCATCAAATTAAATGTCATCACCTATGTCTCCAGACGCATGAGGAATGTCAACCTCCTCATCTTTGGGGAGCATGGAGGATGTGCTAGCCTCTCTCTGACTATGCATGTTGATGTATGTTGTAGCTACTACCTGTGATCTGGTCCTGTAAGCATGTGACGACTCTCCATGCTCGTACTAATCCTCATGAATAGCTACCTCATCACCCTCACTCATGGGTGGCTCCTCCTCGTAATAATAATCCTCCTCATAATCCTCATCCTCCTCCTCTTCCTCTCTTCCATCCTGGTCCTCATCATCAAGATCGGCCTCGGACTGGTACTCCTCATCGATAATATATGTAAAAATGTATGTTGGCCTGTATCGTACCTCCTCTACTCTCTCCTCAGGCTTCTCACCCTCATCTGTTGCTAGCTCTACATCACCTAGAGGAAAATCCATGGGTAACACAGGAGTTGGTCGTGCATATGACCACCACTCCTCGTGCTCATCTGTGCTACCGACATCACCAGCGTCACAGATTGGTGGCTGGTCATGATCTAAATCATTGGAATCATTGTCCCATACATCATCTATTGTCAAATGAATAGTGTCACCTGGCCTCTGGGTACTTTGCACTGATTGTCTAATGAAGGGGCACACCCTTGGTGGTGTTTGCACCTTTCCAAACTGTCACATGACTCACCCATAATAGAATGGTCATACAACGTAGTCATACCTCCCTACTAGATACCTATCCATCTGCATCCTCCATAACTGTCTGATGGGATTTGGCCACTATTGAGTGAGTAGATAGGGCCTCCATAGGACCTCGTCCTCCTCCAATCAGTTGAATCTCACCTTCCAAAAGTGTAAATCACCATACTGCCATAATCGTCGCAAAGGATAGTTGAACGCTCGTGGGTATCTTGTTACTATAGTACAAGGGTATTCGACAGGCCTGGTACATGTGATATACTCAAGGAACCACACCTGTAGAGGTGCACAATGGACCATGCTGTCAATCTCTCAAAATAAAAACCGACCAAGATCATAATACAAGTGTGCTAGAATGCAACGGCCCCAAGCATAAACTGTCATCTGCTCGTACATCCCTCGAATCAAGTGTACCAGTCCCCCATGCAAGTGTGTCGCTCGTCCATCTGGATTGAGAACCAGTTCCATTGTGTGCATCATAATCTGTCTAACCACAGGAGCTTGTGAGTACAGCAGCATGGGAAGCTTAATCCACGCTCTAACCCTCTCATCATGTACAAGTCCATCTAGGCAATACTACATATCTCTCTTCTTCTCCCGGAATGACTGATCCCCCCGAAAATACACTCGCGCTCCCCAAATAGGAACTCAGAGAATGCGGTGTACATCCTCAAGTGTGAGTCATTTCCTTAATCAAAATATGAAAGGTACAGGTATCTACATCCCAACGCTCGCACAGAGCCATCAGCATGGCATCATGCTATCTCATAGGTGGCATCAGATATGCCCAATAGATACCCACTAACTGTAAATGCTCTACCTATGCCACTGATAGCGCTAGCGCATGATCTCTCAAAAATTTCAACTATCTCCCCAATAGCCGTTGTCGCGACCGGGCATGAACCTATCAAAATCATCACAAAATGCTCTAAATTTCATCTAATATCTTCAATTTTTCATAATTTTCATCATGCAAGTGTGTTAAAGTTGCTCTGGTGTGCTTCTCTAATGGCCCTGAACACTTTAGACCCCTTTTTGACATTTTGCAAAGAAACAGGGACACTTTGCAAAGAAACGGGATACTTTGCGAAGAAACAAGACACTTTGCGAATAAAAGGGACACTTTGCGAACAAATGGGAAACTTTGTGAAAAAAGGGGACACTTTGTAAACTTTTTTCCAAGAACCCTACATTAACCTATCCATGCATAAAAATCATTAAATCATCATTAAATCACAAGGTGAATGTTACCAAATTGACTCACCGCATGCCACCTACTCACGAAGATCATCCAGCCACGAAGGTGTGTAATCCCATCTGCTCGGCATATTCTTCTCTCACTTGTTGCTTTCAAGTTGCACGAAGGTAAAATGAATAGTAAGTGACAAGTTACTTTCTTCTACTTCTTTTCATCACTTTTCATCTCTTTTTACGTTTACATATTAACCTAATGTTATCATGTTTTCAAAGAACTTATAATATAGCCATTCTTCAACTCAACATAACGGGCGCTAGGGTAATCCATTTTCGACGCCGCTTAATGCGTTGGAATCATGATTCTGTACCTGACATCATCATTTATCTATTGCTATGAGGCATGGTACTTGGAAAATCCCTACAATATGATGTTTCTTGTTCGATGTGGCTAGATTGCTACCTTGATTCCACCTCTGTAAAGCAAGCGGACTCAAGGGGGGGAATACATCTACCCTCGAATTGGATTCCTAGGAGTTAGATAAAAGGATTTTTGGAAAATTAACGAATGTGTGTTGCAGGATGCGGTTCCTAATGTTGTGGTTGTGCAAATAACTACACTGGGGGATTCGTTCTCTCGTCCTTTTGAATATGTATCCTTTTATGTAGCAAGGTGCATTGTTTAGAGTCCTTTAGCTTACATATGCACATAGAGTCATATGGGCGCTAAAGTGGAGGCTAAATGTGCCATAGAAAATTGGACCCTCTTGAGAAAAGAGACAATTTCTCGCATAATTAGACCCACTTTTCAATCCCGTCACATCGTTTCCCTTCAAAATGACATTTATAGGCCCCTTAGACCTATTAATTTTGATCTAGAGGCCCATTTCACAGGTGAAATCACATAAAACCCGACAAACAACATTTAATAACATTATACCCCGACAACCCACCTTCAAACAGTAGTAGTGAGACCCATTCACCACCTTAGGCGAATGAGTCCCCTCTGGTGGGACCCATTCACCAAGGGTGGCGAATGAGTCGGGCCCTTTGAGGGAAAATTCAAAATCAAGCAGGAATTCAATCAATTTAAATTTTGTTTCCAGTGGATGTCGGCCTCTTAGGTCTAATTAACGAGAAAATAAGTTGTTATTGCTTATAAATACATATTTTAAGTCATTTTATACAATATTTTTCATCTCTCATGATCTCATTATCATTCTTCAAGAGTAATTTCAAAAGCAAAGCATTCTACAACAAGTTTCATCATCAAAAGTTGAAGTTTTAAGACAGCAAACTAGGGTTTTTGCAGGTCTTGAAGCTCACTAATCTTGTCAAGATCCAACATTGCAAAGGGTTGATGATGGATACCTATGGTGAATCATGAAGAAATCTAGGGTGAAGAGGTGCAACTAGCCACCAGATCATGCCTAAGGACTTGGTTTCCTATTGATTCCATCTTCCATTTTCATTCTATCTTCATATTAAGGTTTGCATTGTGTTTATTTAGCATTTGCATGTCATTTTATATCCATGTTTCATGTGTTGTAAGGTTTCTAGGGTAGAGATCTTTCATCATTTCAATCAATCTTGCATGTCTTGTTCTAGAGCAATAGAATAGGACCTTTCTTATATTTCAGCCTTTCCCAGTCTTTAACACATCTAAGACTAGGGTTTATGCGAATTTTTATCTATTCAAGGTTTAATTACCTACCTAGGGGTTTGACCAAGGTAATCCCCCCATTAGACCAACTTTTTAAAGCTATTTTGTAGGGATTTTCCGAGATTTGGAAACAAGTCTCTGTTAGAATTTATTGTGCAGGTGTCAAGGTACAGAACTAAGTTTTGAATTTGCAGGAATAAGAAAATGGACTGATTCGCCATGCTTGGTGAATGAGTCCCACCTAAAGATGCAGATTTGAGTTCGATGTTGTCTCAGATCCCCAGTTGTCAAAAAATAGATTTTGTGCAGAAAAGTCTTGACCCGGGACTGATTTGCCCAAGGTGGCAAATGAGTCCCAGTCAGCACAAGTTTGAATTTCATCAACTTTCCAAATTGTTCTCCAGACCTCTACAGCTTTCCAGGTGAACACATCTTGGGAAATAGCTCTCTGTTTGATTAAAAGTTGCATTTTTGTTCATTATTTTAGTCTTCTTGCAAACAACACTGTGTTTTCAAACAAGTCATAAATCTTAGTTTTGCATTCATTTTCAGTCGCATAGATTAATCCATTGCATTTATTTAATTTTGTTTACATCACATCACATGACACACATCCTAATTTGAATGAATCATTAGCATTTTTGGCCCTATCTCTCTCCTTTTAGGTGAAAAACCCTAGAAGTGCAAGAGTAGTCCATAGGGACCCGAAAATTTATGTTTCAATTTCCAACCACCTACTCTATTTTAGAGATGAAAATAATTTATTACATTGAAGGCGTGCCACTATTTGAGCTTTTGAAGCTCAAATTTCCCATGAACGGCTAGAAAGCAGGGAGGTGCCCTGCAAGGTTGTTCATTAATCGAAAGTCGTTGATCGTTTCAAGGGAGGCAAGTAGGTGGCATTTAATCATCACCAGTAAAAATATCTGTATTCTTGATGCATTTCATTGTTGACATTGTTGATAGTTAGGCTTTCACATTTATATCTGCAAGCTCTGCACCCTAGTTTCATTACAGTTTGGAAGGAATCTTGAGGTAAGTCAGTTGCCCTGGTTTCATTCGGTTTCATCTTCCTCTTCACGATTTTTCTTTACCTTTTTTTGCTTATCAAAAAAATATTTGGTTATACATGCGCAGGTTGTAATTCATTTGTGTGTGCTTCCTGCAAACTCTGCACATATTTTTCGTGGACATCAGAATCTTGCCCTGGTTTCATTTCAGTTTCATCTTCCTCTTCATGATTTTTCTTTACCTTTTTTTCCTTATCAAAAAAAATTTGGTTATACATGTGTAGGTTGTAATTCGTTGGTGTGTGCTTCTTGCAAACTCTGCACATTTTTGTCCTGGACATCAGAATCTTGAGGTAAGTCAATTATAGACCAAGATACTAACATATCATAGTGAACGGAAGTGCTCAGATTTTTTAGAATGACAATAGATGCCCAAAAAGAGGTCATCCTACTCCAGGTATGCCATAGAAACACTGTATACTCCAGAAAATACCTCCATCGCCACTCCATACACTGTATCCAGGTTATGCGCTCCTCATTGAAGGGATATAAGCAAAGGACGTTAGTCTTAAAGTCCTCCAAAGGCAGTGAAATTGTCTCAAAACTCCACGCTAGGCAGGGGCAGTGAACAAGCCTTGTCTAGGGTTTTTGTCGCCTAGCTTTGTATGACCCATAGGAATCCTTATCAACTCACAAGGCTGAAGACTCTCAGAGCCCCATAAATTGTTGCCCTCATTTAGTGAATGAATTTGACCTTTTGAAAATAGGAGTAGTTCCCTTAGCACTACATTCTTTTACAACTTTCTGAGGGTGCCTACCTTCTTTACAACTTCTACGTCTCTGTAGTAAAGCCATTGAGGCTGCTGAGGAATCATTTGTTTCTCAAGTGCATAACTACTATATGTATACCTAGCCATACTGAACTTAGGGAAAAAGGAAATTCTATCATATGACAAACGCAAAGCCAAACCCAAGCCAATGACATATCATGAAATGCTCAGGGGATAGGGATACCTAGGGAAACCACAGGGACACATTCCAATATAACCTGGAATTAAAGCTAAGTAATAAAACCTATGTAAGGGTGGTCCATGTAGAACACAGAGGGGAATGTACAGGTATGATCAATCCAGTCATAGAACAAGAATAAAGGAATGACTCAAATTAGAATGGGAACACACTTACAAGAAACTAAATCTTAAACTTTTTAAGGAGTCTTCCAATTTGACTTCTGTAAGATTTTTCCATCACTTTTTTGTCACATACCTCTTCCCATCACATGTGCCATCCCTTGGATGTAGCTCTTGCAGATAATCACTATGTTTTCAACAAGCAAACAGCTCCATCATAGCCTATGTATTTTTCTTACATTAGTTTGCTTTGTTGTTAAGAGATGAATTGTTGTTAAGAGATGAACTACAGTTTATGAGGTCAGTTTCCTTAGAGAGTGTTATTGTTTATGGGCTTACACTAAAGATTCCTTTTAAATGCTTTCATAGATAGGAGTGCTTTGATTTTTTATCTTTATCCCAGGAGATAACCATGGAACAATGCTTTAATTTGCTAGAACAGGAATTCAGAAATAACACTAAGATATATATTACTGTAAGAGGAATGTTATTAATTTTAATATTCTAGGGATTTGTTCTAATGTCATTGATGGAATTTTTAACAATAACAATAAATTACATGCAGTCCAATTTATGGACCATTCCTTTTATTCAGCTGGCATAGTGCTTGTAATTATCAGAACTCAAGCAAAAATCTCTTATGGAAATGCCTCTGAGCTGTACTTTTCTCAGCATGGTGTATTGCAGATTTCCTAAAATTGCCTTGTTATTTCTGTGAGATGTTTCGATGTTTGGAATGCATTTACATTTCATTTTGACAGGTTCTTTCAAACAGATGTTTGGATGTTGCGGATTAGTTTAAATATATATGTATACAGTACGTTTATGGTGTTTAGATTGATTGATGACATGATATTTTACAGGCTTAAGCACAGTAACTCATCTGTATATGTCGAACTTTCAAATGTAATAAGAATAACTTTAACTTTCAGACAAATGTAATGGGCAAATACGAATAAAAGATATTCCACTTTCACACTGCAACAGAAGAATCTTTCAGGTTACTTTATATAAGTTTTGTTCCTACAAATTCACATAGCAAGCACAAACTACGAAATATTTTCAAATTTTGCTCAAATATGAAAAAATCTGTCCCGAATCACTCTCCACATGACATCTCAAACCAATACTTTCCGTCCAGATTCTAAAAAAAAAAACCAGAAATTCTCACTAATTGACCTTCCACAACTCTTCGGCGTACCCATTGCACACCAAGATGCCATTGTTAATTTAAGTCATTATTCCACACTCCATTAACGATATAGAAGACCAAGTCAACAAAGGTTAACACCGATGTTTTCAGATTCCGACCAACTTTCCAAAATGGAGGAAATCGTGTAGGATTTGACGTTTGGTCACGGGAAGAAGCAGCGCAGAATGTAGTGTTTAATCTACCTACATATTTTCCAACCTACCCAGATCCTTGGCAGATTTTATTTTATTTTATTGCTCTTAAAATTTAATGGAGGATGTGTGTTTTTAATTATTTTAAAGCCCCTTTTGGTTGAAATTAGTTAGGTAGGTAGTAAGTATATTTCGGAATGCTTTCTTAAATGTTTGTATAGACCATGAAGATTGTCCACCTCTTCTTAGAAAGTAAACATATATTGACATCTATTTTATTATAAATTTATAATACAATGAACTCATTATTATTCAAGTAAACTTTTGTTTGAAATTATAATATGAATATCACAATTCTTATCCCACCATTATTAGGAACAAACATCAAAAATCAATATGGTCTATTAGAAAAGTATTAACATTAAGAAGAAGCTTATAAATGTCACTAACCATTCACTTGGGTGGTAAGACAAGTTTAGAATTGTTAGCTTTGAGGTTTAGAATTGCTAGCTTTGACATTGAGGATTTGATCCAACAATGGTCATGTGTTCAATGCATTGTGTATAATGAGATCTTCGAGTTGTGAGGTGTCAAAGTTGGTAAGAAAATCAAATGTTTTATTTGTTTCTATGTATAAATGTTGGATGGAATAATTTGATATTGTATTCAAAATTGAAGATAGGGGAGTTTTTCTTTGTGATAGTGTTTATTATTATCATCAAATGTTCTTCAATTTCAATCTTATTGGCATTAAAAGCCTTGCATAATTTTAATCCAAGAAGAGCATACAATTCTAATTTGTTGGTCATTCTAATAGTCAAAATTTTGAAGATAGTTACAACTTGTCTCCCATTTGAATCTCGAATGATGCGCATTGCTCTAATGACTCTATCCTTTAGCCGCTTCATCAAAGTTTAGCTTCACTTTGCTAGTTAAGGGAGAAGGCCATGTTACTCTAGCTCGATATTATCCCATAAAGACCTATAAATGGTATGATTTTAGTGTCTTATTATTATTTATTTTTCTCTTTCAATACATCCATTTTTTACTATCTATTTTATACTCAAAATCTCTTAATATATCTCATTTTTGTTATTTCTTTTTATACCATCATTTCTTACCTTCTATATAATTATTATAGATTTTTTAATTATAATAATTATCTTAATTACAATAATCACTAATATCTATAATAATAATTAACATTAGTTATTTTTGTATTTTTAATTTTTGAAATAAGTGTATTTTAATAATTATCATTTTTTTTTGTATATGATTTTCTATGATCCTTTATGAATTAATTGTACATTGAATATCTTTAAATATCATGACATAGCAAAATGTCATATAAGTCTATGTTAAATTGACTCATATTTATTAGAAGAAAGACATAGAAAGTTAAAATTTAAAATTGACGATTTGAATATTGAGATTATTCCCACATATTAAGAAATTAAACTAAATAAATCTTAAACCACTTAAAAATTAACTTTTTCAAAATAGATAACAAATATGTAAAAATAAATGTAAATAAAAATATAATAATCAAAAGTAAATAACAAATATATAAAAATAATTTTGAAAAGCAATCAAATCAAATCTGCCATGGATATGGGCAGGTACGTAAGTAGACTTTGTTGCAATGTGGAGGGGGTTTCAAAACACAACTTTCCTCGTACTTCAATCTTTTCTGCGCTGCTTCTTCCCATGACTTTCTCTATCGTTACGACTTCCATGTCTTCCCGCCGTTTTGGAAAGTTAGTCGCCAATTATCTCACTGAAAATTATCTCAATGAAAATGTCGGTGTTAACCGACACGAACTTAGAAACTTTGCTTTTCGGTATCGACATCATACAAAGATGAGCTTATCTTCTTTCTTTTTAGTCAAAGTGTTTCTTTTTCTAATTGCTATGATTCAGTTGGAGAGAGACCTCATTTCTACAAAGTTAAATAAAGTTCATTATATTAATCGATATTATTTAGTGAGAACATAAATGAAGAATTGTATTCTCATCTTTGAAAAAAAATTAGTATATCATTAGAGATGTTCAAATTATGATGTCGATCATAACTATTGTCATTGTTATAAGTGTGAAATTAGATAGCATGTAAAATGGTATGTGAAATGTAAATAATTGTGTGTAATGTTGTCTAGTGTTGGGATTAAATTGGCCCCCACAAAATATACACAACATAAAGTTGTAAAAAGGAATCATGATACATGAGCCACTTGTGTTGCGACCAACTTAACCCATACAACGTGTGAAAGCATGAAGCCTTGTAAAATTGAGGCTAAAAACTGGTATTATGATGTATAAGATCATCATGGAGATGTGACCAAGTTTAACCCCTATGATGTATACAAGCATCAATTCATTTAAAGATGAGAATGGAATCGTGATGTACAAGGAAATCATAGATTGCGAACAAATTGGCCCCCATGATGTGTGCACTTGAATGAAACCATGTAAACTTATGAATGGGCTATTGATAATATTTTCCCCTCAAAGTGAGTGTATACATTATTATAAAGTAAATTTGAGGAGAGGAGAAACAATGTAATGGACATATATCCTATCTCATGCAATACTGTCACCTACACCTAGCATTATCTGATTGGTCATACTAGGTCAAACACATTATCTTATCAAGGGATAGTCCTTGAAGCAAAACCCATTTTTCCTATCCTCTGTATCCTTCACATATCCATTTGCCATGCTTATCCATTCATCCATTCTTAGCATTCTATACATTGCTAGACATTAGGGGGCAAATACTTACATCTTGCTTCAAAATAAATCTTGATATATGTCTTCTACCTCACGTAGTGATCTAGATATCTTCTAAAAATCCAAAAACATCCAGATAATCAAAAATCCTAAAAACATCCAAATAATCAAAAATCCTAAAAACATCCAAATAGTTCAAAAATCCAAAAAATATCCAAATAAATAGGAAATCCAAAAAACATCCAAATAGTCACAAAATCCAAAAACATTCAAATAACACAAATCCAAAAATATCCAAATAGTTCAAAAAACCAAAAAACATTCAAATAATGCAAACATCCAAAAACAGCCTCAAATATTGCAACAAAAAGTTCAAAAAATATTCAAACATGTTAAAAATTTGAAAACAAATCATCACAACTCACCCATCTGCAATAAATTGTCATCCATAATAAATCTAACATCATAATCACCTTTGACGAAGTGAGCAAAAGAACATACAATATTCATCGAAACACAAACAATTACGAAAAATTGTAAGTCTTGATCATTGTCAAAACAACATCAAAGTCTCCATGTCAATTGTCAAAATACTCTGTTAAATCAACATCAACATTCAATGACTGCTTGTGGATTTTAGTCTATAAAAGATGGAGAGCTCCTCAGGTGTTGGCAATGGCGGTGGTGGAATTTCAAATTTCAAAAAGGCGGGATTTCTAGATGATGTTGCATGCATTAATGGCAAACAGTTTGTTGATGGGAGGGTGATGTCAAGTGGGTCCTTTACTGTAGGTAAGCGTAGTGGGTCCCCTTTAGTAGCTAATGATTTTTTTGGTGGGAAAGGGGCTTCGAAGGTTGTGTGTCCTACGCACTCCCCGATGTCCTCTAAAAAAGAGATTCTCAGGACTGAAAAGTCGGGGCCTGGCCTGTCATCTGGTGCTTGTGATGGGACTCCTGATGTTGCGGGTCTTGGGATTGATAAGAATAAGAATGATTTCCTGATGAGATTTTCTCTTAAGTGGAAGAATTTGTTCAAAGCTAAGCCTAAAGGTAAAAGTACTTCTCCTCCTTTTCGTTTATTGCTAATGCAAAGACTGGAGAGTACTCTATTTCTGTTTCAGACTGTATAGTTGACAAGAGTATGTCCAATATGGATATGGTTTTGTTGGGTAAATTTGTTCGTCCTCAACCTCATATTGAGTTGGTGTGCAAGTCTGCTTTAAATCGGTGGAAACCTAAGGGAAGAATTGATGTGGCAGCAATGGCCAAAGGTTTCTTTTCTTTCACCATTAACTGTGAAGATGATATGTTTTTGGTGTTGATGGGTGGCCCATGGTTTATTGGAAAGTCCTCTTTGATGCTTAAAAAGTGGGAACCAGGCTTCAACCCAAACTTGTGCTCTTTCTCGGCTGCTCTGGTTTGGGTTCAACTTCCTAACCTCCCAAAGCTATTTTGGGATGAGGAAGTGTTCAATGGGTAGCACGTGGTGCTGATATGGATAAAACAATTTTGACTTTTTATCTGCTCTCCTGATCTTGCTATGTAAGTTTTGTTGTTTGGTTTTCCCACGGTGGGTGTTTTTTGAGTGTGTGGGGAATTTTTTGAAGTTGTTGTAACAAACAAATGATGCCTTTTTGAGGTGGGACTTGTTTTCTACAACGAGTTGAGATTAATTTTTCCTCATGTTTATTCTCACCACCTAAAGACTTGAGTGTAACTAAAAAAGGAATATTTGTTGCAGCAGTCCAATGAAATTTTGACATGTGTGCTTCTTAGCTTGAGGCTTATTTTTCTCTTTCATCTCTGTAAAAAATAATTCAAGGCCGAAAGTAGTAGTTAGTTGAAAATTTTAGTTAGCACTATGAAATTGTAAGGGTAATACTAAGCATGTTTTAGAGTTTTTGTCTTAAGTTTCTTGGAGTTCAATGTTATGTATGTAATTTTGATAACAGTATAGCAACTACAATACAGAGTAATACCAATTTCATGGCTATTGTCTCTCCTTGTATGCGTTTTATAAGCTATGAATGAAAGTAATCCAGGATTCCTTTTGTTTGTCTCTATTGCTTCTCAATGGATGTTTAATTTCATGCTTGCTTATTAATTCAATGAATTAATATAAGTGCTCAAGTGAGATTAATAACTTGTAAGAACTGGATGCTAGGATGGTTGTAAGAAGTAATAATCATGAATGTCATAGAGGAATGTTTTAATGCAAGGTTTCTTAAGACTGTAGATGTTATTGTTTAAGTTGTTATCGGGTCACATAGGTTCATATTGACTTCATGCTTGGGATAAAGGCATTGGTTCATGCAAACTACTTGTGGTTCAGTTTTTGTGTTGATTCATTAGCTAATCACTTTTAATTTAAAAATTCTCAAATGGATATCTTTGTAGTTGTTTTGTGTTGAATTTTTTCCTTCTTATGCTCCGAGTATAATACATTGATAAATAAGTTGCCAACTTATTTGATGTACTATGTTGTTGAGTAATTTTATGAGAAGTATCTATTATTGATAGTGTATTTAGTTAAAACTATGTGAATTCTTGAGTATACATTGTGCGATCATCCTCTTGGGTTTCACAGAGCCCAAAGTGTAGGAGTAGAGGTCTTGCAACTTCTACACATTTGTTGACCAATCCCTTTATAGTATTAATTATTGGAAATAGAAAATTCCATAGGTATTTCTAGAGATCAATTTAGTTCTTAAAAAATAGCCAACAAGTACAATTACTTTAGTCTATCAAGGAAAGAAAATCTAAGAAGTTACAAATTTTGTCAATTTATCACTTGTTCTATCTATTTTGCCTCTACTTGAACAAGGGTAAGCACTCTTTACATCATAAAATTAATTGTGGAGGTGGAAACACCAAAATGGGGTTTGACTTAAGAAAGACCTAATTGTAAGGCTCGATATTCAAGCACCTTCTTTCAACAAATTAGGGCAAGAGGAATTATTTATCAACAAACGAAGTTCTAAAGCTAGTCTTGGGAGGATCAAGCCTATATATTATAACTTACTTATACTTTTTTAGAATTCCTAAAAAGAAGCATTTCCAATCTAGGGTGCCCATGCCCTTGTCCAGTCCAATTCAAGTCATATTTGAATGCCAAGTTCCTCTATCTTTGCACTCTGTTTCTCTGTAATTTGTTTCTATGTTCCAATTTTGTAATTTTTTTATATTCCCATAATTTTTTTGTAGGTGTGTCATTATCTTAATTCACTATTTCATCACACACATCACTTCTAAATCATATCCAACCTTGCTACCGTAAAAAGGGATCAAAACCTTAATCAACCATTTTGGCTCTTCCATTGAGGATAATAGTCAAGTGGTCTTTTATAATCATTTTTGTGTCCCTAAATATTAGATGGGCTAAGGTTGTAGGAGTTTATGGTGAACTCCTCAACTCCCTAGGATCACCTATAAGACAAAATAATCTCCACAAGAGCAAAATAGAAAAAATATAATACTATGACTATGGATGCAAGATTGTCAAATTGAATATTACAATGTACATATGATTCTTGCTTATAAAGGAAAGATGTAAGAATAGGATTAGACAAAATCATGATATGTGTCTCAATCCTATACAATGAAACAACTACCTCAAAAAATATTAAATGACTTAGGGCACAAGCATTAAATGCTAAAAGATAAGATAAGATCTAGTGACAACTAACACTAACTAAAAAGGTTCCCTCCTAGGATCTAAGTGGACTTAACATGTAAATAGGACCTAGATAGGTAAAACACCTATTTACACCAACACCCCCCTTAAGTACAACTTAGGGAGTACTATTTTGTAAATGACACAAAGATGGGTCCCAACTACAAGCTTGTGTTAGGTACCCATGTACATATACAAATGCAATCTCTCACAAATGGAGAAAAGGAGGAAACCTAGTGGTACAAAACTCCCCAAAATAGGGATAAGATACAATAATGATCTCCATGAAAAATGAGGAAAAATTCCCATTTGAGGAAAAAGATCCCCCATAAGAGTGATGAAGAGAGGCCATT
>VDFB02113907.1:0-22469 GCA_007258455.2 Sequoia sempervirens
ATCCATCGGGAGAGGAAATCCGTGAGGTAGGCACAATTCTGAGTTTTGCGTATCTTCAGGAAAACGAAGGGAGGATGGAAAGCTAGGAAATTTTGATGGTTAAGGAATTCCGTGAAGACTTCAAAATCCCAAATGTCGATGTTTCTTCGAGGCTTCACTCAAATTGAACAAATGATCACAAATTTGAGGACATGGGGCTTAAGGTTAGCTCAATTTGAGCTTCTTACAGATCATCTTTAAATTCTAAACTTAATTCAAAGCAAATCGATGGGAATTAGTGATGCCCTAAACCTGAAACCCTAAAACTCTGCCATGAACACACACAAAAAGCTCGGGCTCAACTTGCTAGCTTTGCTAGGTTTTCAAAAGAGATATTTCATGGCCAACATAAGCAAGCTATTTCGTAATGAAACTAAAAACAAGCTGGAAAACTCACTTGGGCCATTAATCTAGCAAAATCGAATAACCCTAGCCTTAAGATGTTCGATGCCAAACACACTGAAATCTAGACTTCAAGCAAAATCAAGACACCAAAGAATTATTCACATTCAACAATCAAAAGAAAGATGATGAATACATACCATTGATGAAGTGAACTTGATTGAAACAATGAAGGGCAACAAGTTTTGATGCCCTAGCGAATAGTAGCAACTATGATAATGCCTAATAAATGCACCACCAAACCCAGAAATCCATGAATCCAAACACCAAATCAAGCCAAGCACTCCAAATCAAACCTCTTAGAATGGTAAAAGACAAATGATAAAACTCAATGGCTCAAAAATTCCCCAAAATCAATCAAATACATGCCGCAGAAATCGTACAATCAAGCATTAATGTAGTCAACAAGACAACCCAAACCGCATCCCAGGAATTCGACAAGGCAATGGAACTTCAGAGAAATCTAGCCAACACAAAATTCTATGAGGCCCCAAAATTTCTGAACCATAGTGTAAAAGTGGCAACCACTGGGCTTTCAAAGCATCTGGGGAATTCCGCCCAAAGAAGATTTTCTTGAGAACAATGAAAAACCTGAAATGAGTTCAGAACTTAAGATTTTCAACAAATACCATGGAGGGATCATCAATGCGATTAAGATAAACATTCAAGCTCATGCCAAAGTAAGTAAGTCTCCAAAATCAAAGGGCCAAAATACCAAGAAACAAAGCGAAAGAGGGTCCCTACTTTCAGCGGGGTGTGCGTGCAAAAACTGCACAACACTACATATTTATTATTAGAATTTATTTAGTTTGAGAAAATAAATTCATACAAAATTATTATTTTTTATTTTATAATTTAAAAATTATATATATTTTTTTATTTTAATATTTTATATCATTTTGATATGTAAAAATAATTATAATTAATGTGTACAATTGCATATATTATATTAGTGCTTGAAATAAAACATAAAGCTTCAAATTATAGATAATATATTATGATCAATAATCAATAGAAAGATTTAGAAATAAGAAATAAACAATTCAAATTCATTCATTTTGATTGTCTAATGTTTAAATTTGGGAAATAAGTAGTGGCGTTCACAAATATTTTTGGAGAATATATTGAATTGCAAGTGTTGTGTTCTATTTAGTCAAATCATTTGTCTGATTCATATTACTTTCCAAAAAGGATCAAGGACTACAAAAAAGTGTGCAATAGACCTAGGAAGATGTATGCGGATGTAATGTTTTAATGCTACTACAATAAATTCTTGTCAATGATTACTAGGTTGTAATTTTATATAGTTTCAAATGAATGAATGAATGGGTTTTTAAGGATTGAGATAAATCTATGGATGAGTGATAATGGGACTAAGATTGGATAATTTTATGACTTGAACTCACACAAGAATTAATAATTTTTTACTATACTTTGCATTACAAACACTCTAATCAAAGTAGACCCAAAATATGAGAGAAAAGGGCATGTATGTGCACTTTTCACCATTACATTTTTATCCCACTTTAATGTGTATGAAAACTATTAAGAAAATGAATGCCAAAGTGTCAACATAAAAATTAACCATTTTTCAATGCTTAAAGGATTCATATCTACTCAAAGTATAAAATTAATTCTTGATTTTTCCTCTCAACGAGCTCTCCATCAAAAACCTATAAAACACAAAAATGAACCATGCAATTAGTAGCATCTTTTACACATTTAAAATATAGATGTGCTTCAACTTGCTTGAGAAAAAGAGAAATGTTCAAGAAACCGTGTGAGAGGAGAAACATAAGTGGTGTGCTTGAAATGTAAAGTGTTAAGGAAACTCTAACTAAAGCATGATGCCAAAATGAATTCAGCAGATTTTTTTAAGCATAATGTTTCCTCAGACATGAGACAGAATCCAGTTCAGGCCAGCTGCATTCAAAGGGCAGGCAGGCATGCATCACTCATTCGTTTCCCTCAAGGATGCTCAGGAATGGGAGGAGAGGAAAAGTACAAATTATGATGGGCAATACGACATGCAGAAATGCACCAGCATCTGCTTGGGTCATTTGTTAGAACTGGAATATAATCATGAACATCACAATAAATTAAAGAGGCTGCCTAATGTTTGCCGTAGAGGAAAGAATGAAAAAAGTAGGGGCCAGACTAGGGAGTACTAGTAGGGTCTTGCTGGCTGAAATATTGTAAGGCCAACAGGCTTAGAAAAGGATCCCGCATAAAGAGTACCACTAAGAATAGTGTGGGGTTTTGGTGGGAACTAAGATGTTTCCATGTAGGTTTTGAAAAGTGAGATTCAGATGTTAGTGTGGGTCTTCATCATTCTCTGAAACTTACATTATGTTATGTTTAAGTTGAATGCCTTATATTAGCAGTTGATTCAGGTTTATCCATTTCATGAATAGAGGAGTTTTATCTTCTCCTGTTAAAGTTATCCCAGAGACAAATAAGGTATAAAGTCATCCCTTCATGACTTCTAGTAGAATGAAATATCTGATTCGGGTCATTGTAGAGGATTTTCATTGTATCTTTTGTGTTTTAAGTATTTTGGATCTGAAGTTTCTATATAAATATATTGTAATGAACCTTTAGTTATAATAAAGTACTTTGAAATTTTTAAGTTGAGGTTGTTGGTTCAAAATGTTTCCTTATAGACATTAAGTATTAAGAAGAAACTAGTATACATACTAATTTATTATTAGAATTTATTTAGTTTGAGAAAATAAATTCATACAAAATTATATTCTTTTATTTTATAATTTAAAAATTAAAATTATTATTTTTATTTAACTTTTTATATCACTTTGATATTTAAAAATAATTATAATTAATGTGTACAATTGTATATATTATATTAGTGCTTGAAATAAAACATAAAGCTTGAAATTATAGATAATGTATTATGATCAAGAATCAATAGAAAGATTTAAAAAATAAGAAATAAACAAATTCAAAATCATTCATTTTGATTTTCTAATGTTTAAATTTGGGAAAGTAGTGGTGTAATATTTGGAGAATATATTGAATTACAAGTGTTGTGTTCTCTTTAGTCAAATCATTTGTTTGATTCATACAATTTTCCAAAAAGGATCAAGGACTACAAACAAGTGTGCAATAGACCTAGGAAGATGTATGTGGATGTAATGTTTTAATGCTACTACAATAAATTCTTGTCAATGATTACTAGGTTGTAATTTTATATATTTCAAATGAATGAATGAATGGGTTTTTAAGGTTTGAGATCAATCTATGGACGAGTGATAATGGGACTAAGATTGGATAATGTTATGACTTGAACTCACACAAGAATATATATTTTTTTACTATACATTGCATTACAGACACTCTAATCAAAGTAGACCCAAAATATGAGAGAAAAAGGCATGTATGTGCACTTTTCATCATTAAATTTTTACCCCACTTTAATGTGTATGAAAACTATTAAGAAAATGAATGCCAAAGTTAAATAGGTAGTCAACATAAAAATTAATCATTTTCCAATGCTCAAATGATTTATATGTACTCAAAGTATAAAATTAATTCTTGGTTTTTCCTCTCAATGAGCTCTCCATCAAAAACCTATAAAACAAAAAAATAAACCATGCAATGAGTAGCATCTTTTACACATTTAAAATAGGTGTTAACTTCAACTTGCTTGAAAAAGAAATATTCTAAAAAGCAATAGCAAAGAGAAGGAAACATAAGTGATATCGCTTGAAATGTAAATTGTTGAAGCTCTAACTAAGCATAAATGTAAAATGAATACAACCAAGATTTTTTATTTATTAATGTTTCCCTAGACATAGGAATGGTTATAAATCTACCAATTCAAAATATAACTCGTGAAAAAAGAACATTAGTGAAACATATCCCACTCTAATTGGCTGCATATAAAGGATGCAAGGAATGGGAGGAGAAGAGAAAAATATATAATTATGATAGACATGAAAACATCTTAAAATATAGCATCATATGATAAGCATGCAATGTAATAAGATATAATCATGAACATGTGCGTAATAAGGTAAAGGAAATATTCCCCCTAATGTTTCCCTTAATGAAGGAAAACGAAAAAATAAAGATAGACAAAGATACTAAATAAGGATCATGTAAGCATAAATAATATGTTAAATATATGAGCATTAAAAGGATCATAAGGTATGTAAGAATGATAAGTATAAATATGATAAAATAAGATATAAGTGTGATAAAGTTAGAAAGAAGAATGTAAACATTATAAACATATAGAATAAGATGTAAACATGAGAAGCATCAAAATCATAATTTTAATGGCATATAGATATCATTAAAGATAGACATAATTAATATGAACCATAGGAAACATATGAATGATCCTAAAGCATACAATACTGGAATATGTCAAGGACATGTTATAAATCTAAGTGTTAAACATGTAACATAAGGAAATATTCAAATAGGGGTGCATAGAAAAAGTATAGGAGCTATATAACAAACATATTAAAGAATGGGAGATAAACAAAGAAGATAGGAAAGCATGAAATTATATATATGCAACATGGGTAACAAAAGAAATAAATGATATAATCATATAACATAAGAGGTAAAAGAAATACATAAAAACCACATAAAATTTGATCCCATGTAGGGAGATCCATCTTACATAATATATAATGTGAACAAGAATAGGAAAACATAACAAACATGGCATAATCCAAAAGGAAAAAGTGTAAGATCACATGAGAAAATAAAAAATTAAATTTTAATACAAATATATAAATAAATCATAGAAATGATACCAAATAATATTTTTAGGACCATCATCCAAGAGTTCATCCTCATCCCAAAAAATAACATAAATTTCTTCATCCTCAATTAAATGGATTTCCTACAAATATATAAATAAATCATAGAAATGATACCAAATAATATTTTTAGGACCATCATCCAAGAGTTCATCCTCATCCCAAAAAATAACATAAATTTCTTCATCCTCAATTAAATGATAAATGTTGGAAGAGATTATAGCATAGATTGGAATATAGTAATAGAAGCTTATAGAACCTACCACAAGTAGCCACAAATATAATGTGGAGTACAAGCCAAACTAAGTCTAATAGTAATAGGTGCATAGTGTAAGAGACATGTATCGCATAACATGTATGTGTAGATGTAAGATATACATGATAGATAAAAGATAGGATAAAGAGAAGATATATGTAATACAATCATATTAAGAAAGGAATAAGCCTTAAGTTCAGATAAATCATATTAGATTATGTAAATATAATATATGGAGATAGTATTGGTGATTAATTAAATTGATATTTGACTATGGTTTATATTAGTAGTTCTAGTTTAGTGTTGCACTATGATAGCCTACTGATGTTGGGGCACCCACATGGTTAAATGCCTCCAAGGGTCAAGAAGTGGAATTTTTCTTTGTTTTGTGTTGTTTTCATGTAATAAGGTCTTCTTAGAACATTTCATGTTTGTTAGAGTCTAGGTTGAGTCATTAGGTGCATGGTAGGGTCTAAATGCAAAAAATTGTCAATGTTGCATAATGTTGTCAAGCAACTTTTTGTAAAAATAGACATAATGGTGTTTTATTAGTCCATAATTTGAATTATGGTTGGAGACCACTAGAATTTTTTTGGGAATGTTTAAAAATTCTTGTATGGCTGAAGAAAAGGTTGGTTCTTGAAAATTTAAATTTGGAGCAATAAAAACATTTATGTTTTTGCGTTTTCTGAACATTCTTTGTTGTTCTTCTATGTTGTACAGATCTGTATGATCCTAAAATGATCCAAAACTAATTGTGGATGAAAGGAAATCGAATCTACTTTCCTTTGGCATTGGTTTAATGTAATTTTATTGAGATTCAAGCAAGTTGTGTTAATTTTTCTTTAGACTAGTCTAAACCCTAGGTAGGTAAATGGTGAGTGAATAAAATGTATAAATCTTCATTCCACTGGTAGAAAACTATAAAACTTGGTGGAATGGACTAGTTTGATGTGTATTTTGATGCCTCTAATTTATAGAGGAAGGATAGGGAGTTTGGCATGCGTGGAGATGCTTGAAGATCTGATATCTCTATGTATCAGATCTAGGAACCCTAGAGACTTAGGGAATTTGTTGCAAAGCCTTTAGAGAATGATCCTTGTGGTAGGAGTTGTGGATTTAGACCATATGTGATGTGTTTGAAGTTATGGAGTAGGAGTTGAGACACATTGAATCCTTGAACCCAACTGTATCATGCCTACTTTCCTAATTAGGCCTAGTCAAAAGGAGGAAAGTCAATTTTTGAGCCCTTTCATACAAAGGGACCCTACCTCATTTTGAGATATGTGTATGAAGAGACAAATAGGTATCTGAAATGGGCCAGCTTTCCTATAGATCAGGTTTGTGCCAAAAGATATGTTAAAAAATTCCTTTTTGAAAGGCTACAAGCAATAATGATGGTGTGTGAAGGGAAGCCCATCAATTGATGACTAAGGGTTTCAAAGAGTGGTTGTTTGTGTGAGTTGGAATATTGTGCACCCATACTCTACATAAAATTGGTATCAGAGCATAGGTTGGTATGAAGAGGGAAAAGTTGAAGTGAAGAGAAGTAATAATGCCCAAAAGGGAATCCAGTCGCTAGAGAGGTGAATGAATTGAAGGAGAATTATGCAAGAGAGTTGACACAAATGAAGGAGTTTGTAGAAGCCCTTGTAGCCAAGCTTGCTGCCATTGAAACAAGTCAAAAAAGAGGAATGGTCATAGGAGACTTGAGTGATTGAGAAGGAGAAGAAGAAGCATCCAAGGAAGAGATGGATCCTGATGACTTGAGAATGGAAAAGTTGTTGAAGGAAGTCAAGGGAGAAGGTCCCAAGATAAAAATGGATTTACTAATGTATGGAGGAAAATTGGACAATGAAGAACTCCTAGATTGGATAGGATGCCAAAACTGCACAGATATTAGGATGTGCTAGAGACAAAGTTGCTCCCCAAGATGGAAATTGAGAGGACATGCCTTTACTTTGAGCAGAGGATTATGTACAGATGAGATGAAAAGAAGGGGAAGAAGCTAAAATCACCTCTTGGATATGATGATTTAACAAACTAAGAAAATTAAAACCAACAAGGAAATGCCATTTGGGTTATTCAAAGGAGGCTTGAAAACCAGGCAAAGATATGGATATAGAGGCCTATGCTGAGGGAATTATACAAATTAAGGTATAAAAGGAAATACATATAGAAGATGATGGAAAAAGGTAAGCAAAGATATATCAGTAGGTTTGAGATACAATATTTTGAGAATGAACTAAACTCCAGGAGCCAAGAATGAGTGGAAGATTGTTATCAATTGTATAAAATTTCAGAATAAGTTAAAGGGAGGAAAGGAAGAGAAAGAATTTAGAGGGAAGGAGGATTATATAGGAGGGATGTTTGCTAGTGGGAGGCAGTCCCAGAGCATCACAAGGTGGGGAACAAGTAGCAATCAAGGGCAGGAGTTCAAACTCAGGGGTAGCAGGAGGAAGAGGACCTAACAATGAGGCAGATTGGAGATGAAAGAGGATCAAGTGATTCACTAGAGTATGCTGTAATAAAAGCAGAGTCATCAAGCATGGAAATGCCAAAGAGCCGTCCACTTCAGCACTTGGGCTTTGGAGGGAAAATCAAATTGTACAAGGAAAGGATAATGAAAGTGTGAATTCTCCATCACATAATGTTTCTCCAAAAGTTGGTGAGTCTCTCATGGTGAGAAGGAATTTGATCAAAGTACCAATGGAGAAGGAGCCACCATAAAGAAAGTCACTCTTCAAAACTACATGTATGTTCCTAGGTAAATGTTGCAAAGTAATGATTGATTTTGGTAGTACAAACAATTTGGTTTCAAAATTTAGTTGAAATGGTAGAAAAGCTTAAGTTGAAAAGAATCCCTCATACCACTCCATACACACTCTCTTGGCTTAACAAAGGGTAGCAAGTAGTTGTGAATGAACAAAGTTGGGTATATTTTCACACAGGGGGATACAAGGATAAGGTATTGTGTGACATAATACCAATGGATGTTTTCCATTTGCTTTTGGGTAGGCCTTGGTAGTATGATAGAAAGGAAATCCATGATGGTAGGAGAAATACATATGCCATAGAAAAGGATGGGTTTTCTTACACCCTCACACCATTGAAGGATGAAATCCAAGATTCCCAAGTAGGGTCTAGTGTGATGTTGGCCAATGAGAAGGAGTTCCTAAAGACCTTGGAGGAGGAGAATGTGGGTTTTTCCATCATAGTAAAGCCTAGATCTGTCACGGCAACAGAAAAAAAAGAGGATTTTCCTTTAGAGGTAAAAACATTATTGAATAAATATGATGTAATAGTGGTTGATGAGATTCCCAATACCTTGCCACCTATGAGGGACATTAGCCACCACATTGATTTCATTCCAAGAGCTAGTTTGCCTAATAAAGCTGCTTATAAAATGACTCCACATAAAAATGAAGAGATCAAGAGGCAAGTAGAAAAATTACTTTATAAGGGGCTGATTAGGGAGAGTTTGAGTCCTTTTGTGGTTCCCATAGTTCTAGCACCAAAGAAAGGAGGTGAATGGAGGATGTTCACTAATTCTAGGGTCATCAACAAGATTACAATAAGGTGTAAATTTCCCATTCCAAGAATTAAAGATCTAATGGATTGTTTGGGTGGTGCATGCTACTTAATTTCTAAGATTGATCTCAAGAGAAAGTAGCATCAAATCAAAATAAAACCTAGTGATGAATGAAAAAAAACCTTCAAGAAAAATGAAGGGTTGTATGAATGGCTTGTAATGTGCTTTGGTTTATCAAATGTGCCTAGTACTTTCATGCAATTGATGAATGAAGTGCTCAAACCTTTCATTGGTAAGTTTTTTGTGGTATATGTTGATGACATCCTTGTTTTTAGTAGGACTACAAAAATTTTGCATCATTTGGATTTGGTTTTGAGAAGATTGCATGAAGATAAACTAATGATAAACTTGAAGAAATGTGAGTTCTTAAAAACAAAGTTGGTTTACCTTGGTTTTGTGGTCACCAATGGCACCTTGAAGATGGGTCCAAGTAAGGTTGAGGCTATCCTAAGTTAGCCTATGCAAAAATCAGTGGCTAAGGTAAGGAGTTTCCACAATTTGGATAGTTTTTACAGAAAATTCATAAAAGGTTTTAGTCATGTTTGTGCTCCTATGATTGATACTATTAAGGGTGATAAAAGGAAGAAGTTTGATTGGTCTAGTGAGGCTAATAGGAGTTTTGAATATTTGAAAAGGAAGGTAGTTGAGCAACCTATTTTAACTTTTCCTAGTTTTGATAAGGTATTTACAATTGAATGTGATGCAAGTGGCCATGCCATAGGTGCTTTCATAAGTCAAAAAATAGGCCTATTGTGTTTTTCAGTGAAAATTTGAATGAAGCCAAGAAAAGGTATTCTTCCTATGACCTTGAAATGTATGCAATGGTGCAAGAATTAAAGAAATGGAGACATTATCTACTTCATAAGGATTTTATAGTGTATACTAACAATCATGCCCTCCAATTTTTGAATAGTCAAGATAAACTCAGTCATAGGCATATGAAATGGGTTGAAAATTTGCAAGGTTTTACTTTCATCATTAAGCATAAAAAGGGGCAATATAACAAGGTGGAAGATGAGTTAAGTAGAAGGGATCTCATTTGTCTGGGAGGTTCAATTCTAAGCTTATCAGGTTGAATCTTTGAAAATTGAATCTGAGAGATGCAATTTAAAATTTATATACAAGTTATGAGCCTTGTAGGAGAAATATGGTGCTTATTGAGATGACAAGGGAAAAGTGCTCATTCCTAAATGTTTCAATAGAGGGATAATTAATCAGTAAAAAACTATGGTGCCTTTGGGTCATTTTGGGCTGGATAAGACCTTGGAGAAATTAAAGAGGCACTACTATTGGCAAAAAATGCAAACTGATGTGAGAAAATTTGTAGAACATTAAACTATTTTTCAAAGGGCTAAAGGATCTAGCACTAGTGAAGGGTTATATCAACCTCTTCCCATTCCAAATATCTCTTGGGAATCAATTAGTATGGATTTTGTGATGGGGTTGCCTAGAACACAAAGAGGTTTTGACTCAATGTATGTTGTTATGGACATGTTTTCTAAAATGGATCATTTTATTCCTTGTAAGAGCACTAATGATGCTTCATAAATAGTAGGTCTCTTCTTCAAAGAAGTGGTAAGGATCCATGGTTTTCCTCTTAGCATTGTATCAGATAGGGATAACAAGTTTTTTGGTCATTTTTGGAGAACCTTATGGAAGAAACTTGGCACTAATTTGAGTTTTAGTTTTTCCTATCACCCTCAAACTGATGGGAAGAATGAAGTGGTGAATAGGAGCCTTGGGAACCTCCTAATATGTCTAAAAAAGAAGCATTCAACACAATGGGATCTAGTTTTTACTCAAGTAGAGTTTGCATACAATGACTCAGTGAATAGAAGTGTGGGAAAGAGTCCTTTCGAGATTGTTTACAGCCCAGGGGTGTGTTTGAGTTGAGGGATGTCAATAGGATGGAAAGGAGGAGTGCTAGAGGTGAATAATTTGATGTGGCTATGCAAGAGCTCCACCAATAGGTTAAGGAAAACCTTCAAAGGACAAGTATAAACACAATGCTAATTTAAAGAGGAGAGAGGCTCACTACAAGGTTGGAGATTTGGTTTTGGATCATTTGAGGAAGAAAATGTTTCCAAAGGGGAAATAATCTAAACTTGGAATGAAGAAGCTAGGGAAATATAAAGTGGTACACAAGTTTGGAGAGAATGCATATGAAATAGAACTTCCTCATTTACCAAGACAAGGAGGAAGCTCTATTACCAATATTTGGTCAAATGGTGAGCTCTCCCTATGGAGGATGCATCTTGGATGACTAACAATGATATTGTAAAGCATCGTTGTACAGTTGTAGGTATGTCCTCAAGTGGAAATTGAGCTTTATTTCCCTTAGGAGTATAGTGCAGGGGCACTCATAGGGTTACATGCCTCCAAGGGTCAAGAAGTGGCATTTTGCTTTTTTTTGTGTTGTTTTCATGTAATAAGGTCTTCTTAGACCATTTCATATTTTTTGGAGTCTAGGTTGAGTCATTAGGTGCATGGTAGGGTCTAAATACAAAAGAATATCAATGTTGCATAATGTTGTCAAGCAACTTTTTGTAAAAATGGACATAATGGTGTTTTAATAGTCCATAATTTGAATTATGGTTAGAGACCATTGGAATGTGTTTGGGAATGTTTAGAAAGCCTTGTACGGTCGAAGAGAAGGTTGGTTGTTGAAAATTTAAAGTTGAAGCAATAATATGCTCTTTTAATCGCCTTTCCTTTGTTTTCTTTGTTCAATCTATGTTTATTCTTCTTAGCTCTTTCCAAACATCTCAAAGCATAATGACCTATTCCTCCACAAATAAAAAATTTAAAGGGTAACTTATCTTCATACTTAGCAAATACTTTCCTCATTCTCCTCACAAAGTTATCTTCTACTTCATCGAGGTTTTGTTCATCCAGATCATCAAAATTTGTAGCCTTGAAAGTAGTTTTGATAGATTCAATCCGTTTCTCAAGCTAGGCTTTCTCGTTTTATAAGATGTTAGAGTTCCCAATAACTAATCTTTAGTATAAGTCTTGTAATTTATGAATTGTTCAATAGCAAATACCTTTTCATTGTATGCATCAAGGAGAGTTCTACGAATCTTCTTCACAATCCTATATTCATATACTATAGCACCAAGTCCTCCTATTCCACCTACCAGCTCATCCACTCTTTGTACATAGGATTTAATGTTCTCATTTTTAGACATATGTAGGATCTCAAACTATGCCTCCAAATTCTGCAACTTTTCTTCCTTGACCTTTTCATCTCCTTCGTGCATCTTTTCTAAAGCATCCCATACTTCTTTAATAGTCTTTAGATTTTGAACTTTAATCAACTCAAAATGTGAAAGCCTATTCTTCAGAATGAAATTTTCCTTATTGTTTGCTTCATGTGTCTTGATTTCATCAACTGTACTCAGACCATTAGTAGGAAGAGTGTAAGGAGTCTTATATGCTTTCTCAAAATCATATCCACAATACTCTAGATATCCTTCCATCTTTATTTTCTAGATAGCATAATTTGTTCCATCAAACCCAGGATACTCAAAAGTGATCATCACCATCCGGACCTTGTAAGTGAACGAACATCTACTTCAAAGATAAGATTCAGAGCCAATTCATGGAACAACAAGACAAGCGAGGAGGGTGGATCAGACAACAATTTAAACCACTAAGAACTCCATGAAAATTATAATCACCGATATTTTGCTCTTCTATTATAATTCAATCTATTTAAGTACTGAGGGAAGCTAAAAACTTCATGCACACACACAATAATACAATATTTATGTAGAAACTAGCGGAAAGCCTGGTAGGGATTAGCTTTAGTATAGAGAATATCGAGCGATTTTAAAGGCTCACTTCCGGAAGGCTCCTTTTGCTGAAACAAGACTTACTGCCTAGATTAGGACTCACTATCCAACAAGGGTTAACCACCCAAAGGGCTCATTGCCATAGAATTACAAAGAAGATAGAGGATATATGTTATAAAGAGAAAAAAATATCAATGCAATAGATATTTCCACCACAACTCACTCAAACACTTGTAGACATGCATGGATGATAGAGCACACCTTTAGCTCACTACTTCCAAAAACTCAACAATTAGATTTCACACTGATCTACTCAAACTTGCATCACATACACACTATTTTGTATCTATCTCACATCTATCTTGTTTCCATTCTCTTCTTTTTCACAAACATCTTAACCTATATTTATACCATCTTCAACTTTGAAACTTATCCAAACTCGGCCATACACCATTTTCATTTACAAATTCAAATTAGGTTGGCACCAAAACATTCTCTGATTAGATTGGAGTAATGGGCCAAAACCCCATGTGACCAGCACCTGGTACATAGTAAATTATTGCATACAAAGTCATCCGGCAGTACCGATATATGAAATTCGGCACACACTACTGACAACACTGCTAAAATTTCTGAATAGCAAAATTAGCAGACATGAACATAACTTATCTGCGAAAAACTACAAGACATCAAATAAAGGATAAATTTGGAGCAACAACATTTCTCCCAAACCTCATCCAATCTACAGGAAAATCATAGTTCTATTTGGTGAACATGCTTTCGCCTTATACAATGGTTGGGCAACTAGAAAACCTAGATCACAGGCTTCCAGCAACCGCAGAGAATGGCTCCGATCCTTATTGGCACTCATAGATCCACAGCCGAGCCGAACCAGGCACTTAACACCACCTGGCATATTTCCGTTTTCTAATATCCTCCGTCTCCTGCCCAATAACTGACTATAACGACATCAATGACAGCAAACCAGGCGAAAATAGTTAACGTTTAACATCAGTAGCCACTTCATACTTGCAGCACCACCCGCTTTAAGGCGTTTCTTCACAAAAAATGGGCGATATGCACTATTTTAAAGGATAACAAACACTTCCCTTGAATGTGGATCCAAGTTCTTGCACTTACCCATTCTTAGTATATGTATACATGTTATTAAATTTTAACTATAATAATGACATTTTTATGAGTTCTGATTATCTTAACACATTTTTTGCATGAAATACCTTTCCTTGAATATTTATTTTATATTTTCTAAACCAAATTGTAAACCATCCTACAAATATAATTGTAGTTTATCCTCTTTATATATCCATGATTTTTTTTTTGCAAATTACCTCTAGTATTTTCCATTTATATCGATTAGTTTAACTTCTACACTTAGTGGTACAAGCCCTCTAAAGTGGGTACAAAATGTAATGGTCAAAATTGTATACCATATACATCTTCCACATTATAGCTTGTAATTGTTTTAGTGTCTACTCTTGTAGAATATTTTAGGTCATATTTAGCCAATGCATCATATCCATGCCCAACTCAAGAGATTCCAAATTTTATTTAAACATATGGTCTTAGAAAATATGAAGTGTTCTCTAATGTTGTCCATCATTTTCTCACATTTTAATCACATTCCCCAAAATCTAAAACTGAGAAATTTGGCATGGCCATGTCAGCTTCCTTATGTCAAAATAATAATAATAAAAATTAGGAAAATATATGAAAGTAAACTTTGATTATTTTAAAAAAGAGTTTCTAAGCTCACTTTATCCTTCTACCTCTCCAACATAGACATTCTTACATTTTACTTTCAATTTATCTACTTAAGTTATAATTTTAGTATTATTGGTAGACTATTTTGTAACAACTTATTGATATTTTTCTTCTACTCATGGTTTATTACTCCCTTGAATAAGATTTCAAACATCAAGCTTCTTACATTAACAATAGTCTTCTTCTTCAACAAAAAGCCACTTTGCGATTGTTGTGTGTAAAGCCCTATTTAAATTTATTTTGAATTTCCATCATATCAATCTAATTATTATTATATATTTTAATCAATAAGCCCTTTAAAAAAATGGTTTTCATTATTTTATGGTTTTCCACCATTTTCATTTATATATAGTTTACATTTTACAAATTTTATATATAACTAAGGAAATATTCTTCCTCTTCTTCATGAGAGAATCAAGTTAAGGAGAATTCCTTTAATTTTCCTTTTTTCTCTTCTTCCTTTCCCAAGATTTCTCCCTTGATTTTATTTTTCTTTGAGTAGGCTCTTTCCTTGTGGGTGTCTATATTTCTCATCTAAAATAAACATATCTTGGGAGATATCATTTAAATCTACCTCTTGTCTAAGGGTTTTCTTTCCCATTTTAGATAATAATTTAGATCTCATCATGAATAACTTAGAATTTATCTTTTTTTTGCGTGTTTCAATCATCAATATTTATCTTGTTTGTAGTAATATTTATATATACAAGTTTTTATTTCAATTTATCTAATGATATGCATTTGAAAGTTTACCTTATATTTCCATTTTCATTAAATTTACAAAAGCATAGAGAATAATTTGTACTTATTTTATATTATCTAACCATAGTGAGAGTTTATAAATTGAAACACCTATATTATGATTTGATGTTAAGCCAAAAGGATAAATTAGAGGTTTTACCACCTTTAAAATCTCCCAAGTAGTATTAACCATATTTTTGGCACATGGGTATTAGCATCATTTGTTTTCTCAATGGGAATATCCAACATAAAACTTAGATATCAACTCTCCACTTCTTATATTTTTTGTAACTTATTCACTACTGTAAAAATTGATGTAAACATTGTAGCTATTATTTCTTTAATTTATATCAAGTTCATTTTTATTAAAGGAAAATAAAATTTATTTGTATTTCTCTATGTAAGATAAAAGTGAAGTCACATCAACATCTCCATGGGTGTTTGTTGGAATTGGTTGTCATTGATGTCAACACATGAGGAGATTGTTGTGTTATCAACACTTTGGGAGATTTTTGCACATGTTTGTGAGACTATTGTTTGACATTGGTTGTCATTGATGCATGTGTCTACACTCAATTTGGACTATCATTGGTGATCTTTGTTGAGGTGATTTAATTGTATGTTTTTGATACTCTATGATGATTGGTTGACATTGGTTGTATGCCATGCCTTTGTTGAATACACTACATACTGAGAGGGAGGGTGAATCAATATTATGCTAACAAAATTAATTACTAACCATCCAATTATCAATCCACATATAGTTGCAAAAGTAAACCAAAACATAAAAGGAATCATAACACATTGACACCAATATTTTTACATGGAAAAACCAAAATGGGAAAAACCACCGTGAGGATTAGATCACAATATATTATAACTAGTTATAAGATATTGCATGGCTCACTACTAGGACACACTATCCTTGAAAGGCTCATAGATTCAAGTAAATACAAAATGGCTTATCACCAAGATACAAAGAGTATGACTCACTACCAAATGATGAACTAAGTAAGTACACCTTCAAAGTGTAGAGATCAGTTCTAGTTAAGCTCTAGAATACCAAAAATTCTACTCCAGTCATAGGCATACAAAAACTATCAAAACCTTTGCACTACAACACTTGTCGCATCACTGTATACCATACCATTCCTTCATATATATTCATCCTCATTCTCATTCTCATCACTGCCAGTCACACATATATATAGCTTCATCTTTATACATTAATTAGGTCGGCCTAATTGAATGCATAATTCAAAAAGATTTTTTAGCTTAATTCAAAAGTGATTTTGGCACACAAGAAAAATCATAACACAAATTAGGTTGGCTTAGACCTAATAAGGATCACTTTAAACATTTATAAGATAAGCAGTTCATAATCCTATTGGCTAGCAGAATGCCAATTTTTTTTCACTTAGATAACTTAGCCAGATCAACTAAAATTGTTGAAATCTCATTTATAGTTGTAACTAACATTCTTGAGCAACATATCAAAAACTCATAGAATTTCCTTTTGCTGAGAGGATTTTCAGATCAAAATATCAGATCAGTATAGACACATAGTTTACTTAGCTAGTTACGAAACAATGTTGGCATCAATGAAAACAATCCTGGAGGTCACCTTCTTCATTCTTCCAACAATATCCCCCTTTGTCATTGATGGCAACATGTCCCAAAAATGAGGCTTGCTTCAAAAAATAAAATTGTGCAACACTAACATACTCAACTCCCCCTATCATATATACAAAAACACCAAAAAACACCAAACACCAAAACATAACATTCTTTATATAGACTCTTCTCCTCTTCTCCCCCTTTGACATCAAGGACAAAGGACTGGAAAAAGATAAAAAACTTCAAATCAAGAATTGGGGGCACCTTGTAACTCCTTGAGAATCACTTCCCAAGCCAACTTTCCATCATCCTAGACTCCTTTTTCCATGGAAAGAGTTTTTACAAGGATTCTAATTCCACCTGGAATTCTTCTCCTTCTACCCAAGTGGATGGAACAATGTTCATCTGCTCAAGTTTTTCTGCTTCCATCAACACATTTGATAGATAGACATGTCTGGACATAACTAGGTCTCCAAGCTGGACACACTGTGTCATAACATCTTCTTTTTTCCTTTGTAGGATGAAAAAATTTCTTTGAAGATCTAAAAAAGAAACCCATCTAGCATAGTTTCTATAATCTACAACCTTATAATCTCTGGAGGCATATACAAGTTGAGACTCAGTCAAGTCCATTAATTCCTTGATACCTCGAGTGGCTTCAGGCCACTTTATGCAATAGACAAATAGAATCTGGGCTTCCTCATCACATTCTCTTACTTCTTTCAAAGTTTACAAATCTTTATCACATGTAGTTGTACACTTGTCTTGTAGAAATAACAATCTTTTCTCTAGCAAACTTAACTCCAATTCTTTTGTAGTCTATACCTTGAGGTTAGATGTGTACTCTTTGACTGAATCAACTATAAGCTTTACATTTTCAATTGGAGTTAAGGAGTTATCTATTATAATACTAGGGGTTGATTCCTGTAAAGCTTTAATAGTTTCATTTATCAATTCATTTCCTTTTTGATATGGCTTTGTAGCTTCCTTTGTGATAGTTGAGAAAAGTGCCACTTAGTTTTATTTTGTCACTTAGTGTAATCTTAGTCAAGTCCATATAACCTGGATGTGATGACAACTTAACTAGCTAGGGTGGAAGCACATGTTGAAGTACAATTTTTCATACTTCCAAATGATTCTACGGATGGCTTTGACAACTCAAAACCTTTGGGAATTTTTCCTTTGCTCTTCTCAGCCATAATGGATTTTTTGTCTTCCTTTTCCTTCTTTTCTTCTTCCTTTTCTTCTTCTTATTCTTCTTCTTCTTCTTCTTCTTCTTCTTCTTCTTCTTCTTCTTCTTCTTCTTCTTCTTCTTTTTCCTTTTATTTTTCTTCTTTTTCCCCATATGACATTCCAAAGGATTTTTCTCTATTTTCTTTCTCCCTTTTATCCTCATCATCTTTGTCATTATTCTTCATTTTTTCCTTACTCCCTTCACTTTCATCTTTTTTTTTCTCATCCCTATTTCCGGTAGATTCTTCATGTTCTTCTTTCTTATCACCGAAATTATCTTTATGTTGATCATCAAACCTTTTGTTGGTTATCTCTTCTATGTGAATCAAAGGGGCAAGAGTCTGTGAATCACCATGTATTTCACCAACAGTCTCCAAGACTGGATTATCCATCACTTTTGTAGCATTAATATGCATTTGTGCTTGATCTGTGTGGAATGAAGAGCTAATTCTTGTCACATAACTCCTTGCCAATTGTCACATTACATTTTTAGTTTCTTGTCTCACTTTTTCTATATTCTCTTTCTCCTTGGTCATTAACATATTAACTCTCTGCTTGACTCTAAACAGAGTAGAGCATTCTTTTATTAAATTGATAGCTTCTACTTCATAAAGACATGAACCACAAGAATTTATGGCATCACTTCTCACCTTATCTTCAACACTCACAACCTCTTTCCTTTTATGTACTAATGCTTCCTAGACATTTTCAATTACTTTGGACTGTATGGTCTCCATACTTACATTACAAATAAATATATAATAAATAAATGCATTAATGATGGTTTCTTTTCCTTCATCATTAACCTTATCAAATACCTCAACAATTGACATGAGATCATTGTCAATAAAATTATTTACTAAGGCTCCTAGATCTAGAGATGGTTGATCACTTACCAGAGGAGATCCAGGCATGTCCTCCATAGGATCAAATGAACCTTCTTCATTCTTCTTTTTATGTACATGGATTCGGTAAGTATCCTCCTCTTCCTCTGTCTCCTCATCCATGGAGATATCGACTTTGGTTTTAGCTTCTTCATAGGAGGTACTAATCCTTTTGTTTATTTTTAGTTGATGCTCTTCTTCTATGCCGAGTTCTATTTCTTCCTGAATAACATCACTCAAATTTACTTTCCTTTTGGCCTTTTGTTTTATTATTCTTCTTCCCAAAGTAATAGATGGTGCAGGAGGAGGTATGACCTTTCTCTTAAATGCCCAAGTACTAGGACTAGTAGGGGAAACAACATCAACCAGTTGATGCATGGGGAATTTTTCCTTTCCTCTTTCCCTTCTCAATATTAGTAGTAATGGAAGTGGTAATCTTGGAGATAGGTGTTGGTGCAACACCGAAAGATGGTCTTCCTCATTTCCTAGGTCTGGAGGGAAGTTCAACAAATTTAACTTTTCTTTTATCATGGGCCTCCTTTAGCTATTCTATATCATCATTAGAGAAAGTTTGTCCTTGGAAGCAAGCTTCAACTTTCTTTCTTATTTTAGATGTAGTAGCCTCTAAATGTACTTTAGTATATTTCTCATCATATGTTCCATGCCTAGGTAAAGAGGGGTCCTTATGACTGCTCAATAGAATTTCAATGTACCTCTCTACCATTTGTTCATCAATCTCATATCCCAGTGGTTCAATCCATTGAATGCTAGGTTCAACAACCTCTATAATGCATTCATTTTTAGTTATGCGAAATGTTATCTCCTTCTCATACTTCTTCACTAGACTCCTTAGAAGCCAATCTATTTCATGCATCTCATTTTGAAATATTGCAAAGAAATCAGTCATACTTAGTTTCTCCATAAGTTACAGCCTAACAACTCACACAGATCAAAATATTTTTCATTCACCACCATTTCATATGTGGTGTGAATTATCGTAGAAAATGCAAAATTTACTCAGTAAGTGATCTAGTTTCACTTAATCCTTGAGTGCTTAACATGCATGATGGTGAGTTTGCTAATAGACTTTGTGAATTCCCAGCTCTTCCATTCAAAATAGCACAATCAGCTTTATGACTACATGTTTCCATCACAGCTGAAATTGGGTGGATCTAGAATCGAAATATAGTTATGGATTCAATTACCTCCTTGCAATCGGCCTTATGACACCTCGGCCTTTTCCCCGCCCTTTAGAATAGGATGGATCAAAATCGCAATACTAATTACTGATTGAATTACCTGTATTGGCCTTATGCTTCATTTTCACTGTTCTGAACCCTATTGAGGGCCATTCTAACAAACTTCACCTCACTCTCACTGGAAAAGTTTAGAAACCAGTTTCAAATGTTCAGCTTCATCCAAACTAGGTTTTCACATTATGGATTAAACAATAGATAATGTCTCATCAACTCACTATCCCATAAATCCTTAAGCTCTTGGTGATTGAATTATTCTATCTTCCCATGAATATATGTTCTTGTATGTTCAGTGGGTAGCACATGGCTCAAAATGTGTGAGAATGCACCCACAGGATCATTTTCGCACACTTTCCATGAATATCTTCTAAATTTGGGTTGTGGTCTCTCAAAGATTTCCACAATAGTAGGAGTGGCCATTCTCCTCAAACAAATTGAATATGCTTGATAGAAATTTCCTTCAACTTAGAATCCACATAATTTAGATAACAGAGAATACCTTTTCTGCTTGTTAAGAAATAGGGTTTTGATGTATTATGCTTTGAATCACCTTCAACTCACTTCAACTTGCACTACTTCTTCCCAATTGCACAAATGTGCTTTTCCTTAACTTAGTTTCTTTCTTTATTATTGATGAATTTTTCCCTAATTTGCATTTATTGCCTTTCAACTTTTAAAGCTGATAAACACTTTATGAAACACATTGTAAACCAAAAAAAGGTTCTGCAATTCTTTGGATCTACCTATTTTTTGTCGTATATTTCTCTAATGCCTTTAGAATGATGAATCACATCACATATCCTTGTGTCACTACTTGACACCTCATATATCAGGGGTTTTTTAGATTTCTTTGTAACTACTCCCTCTAAAACCATTACTGGGTTCAATTTTTGGAAGAGGTATCTACATTGGATGTAGATACAAATGTATTTGACTCATCCTTTTTCTTAGGTTATTCCTTTTTCCTCTAAATATTTTCCATTTATTTTCTTACTTTAGTAGTATCCAATTTGTTCACAAACTTATTCTTTTGTTCTAGATTAGGTTTCTTCCCAATTTTGCTCCTACAAATTTTTGAGATATATGTCCTAGATTGTTTCAAGTGTAACACACAACATATATTTGATCAAAATAATTTGCATTCATCCTTGATCTGCACTGATTAGCCTTTTATCTAAAGATATTGCATGTGTAACAGTAGTCTTGAAAAGACTGAATCCTTCTACTAGCATTAAATCTGTTCAACATTATCTGGCTTCTACATTTGATAGCTCTATGTCCAAACTTATTACAAGCAAATCATTTTCCAACAAAGAATCCAACATTCTGACTCATTCTATTCTAGTTCATTTTACTTCTACATTTTTTTGCTCTATGACTGAATTTATTACATGAGAAAAAAAAACCATTAAAAGATAAGTACCTTTGAGCATTAGGTTGTCAAATAGGAATCCTTCCAGTATTGCTCCTTTGGTTCTTGATTTGATGAATATTTCCTTGACACTTCTTTTAATTGTCCACTTTGTTGGAAATCAATTTTTCCTTTGAGCTTTGTCCTTCTTCAATTCCTAGACCACTTTTATCCTTAGAATGTTTTTAAAATGCAATCAACTCATCAAGCCTTGTAGAGATTGTTTTGAAGTTTTCTTCATGAGCTTTCAATTTTTCCAAATGAAATCTTAAGGTTACTACTTCTTGTTCAAGCTTTGTACATTCATTAATTTTATTTTGAATCTTAGCTTTCTAACATTCCTCAATTCATTTATTTTCTTATACTTGCACCTTTAGTCTGACAATGTCTATATTAGCCTTTTTCAACTAATCACTGAATTCTCTATGCCTTTCCTTGAAATTTATGATCTTCTCTCTTAACTTTTTGATGCTTTCATTTACTTCCTTTAAGTTTCCTTCCCATATTCACCTTTTTCCAATTCTTTAAGAGTAGCATGAAGTTCCTTAGATCCAAAGTTTTCTTCCAGAGGAACAAGATAGATATTTTTAGCCATGTATTCAAATTTTGGGACCTTCCTCAAGCTATAAGACTTCTTTAGAGGAACCTAGCTCTAATACCAATTGTTGA
>VDFB02113908.1:0-17284 GCA_007258455.2 Sequoia sempervirens
AGGTGCTCAATGCATTAGTAGACATGCCTCAAGATCTTTTCATTAAGAGATTGAGACTAAAAGTAGGTGTTTAGAAGGTTTTATGTAGGCATTTCTCCATAAATTCTCTAATTTTTGAGATGATGTTCACCTCAACACAAAATTGCTTGTGGGGATAGGTTGAAAACACATTTTGAGTTCATGATATAGAGTGAACTAAATAAAATATCTATATTGATACATAGATTTTTAAGTTGCATTTTTTTCAAGTAAATAAAACTCTTGAAGATGGTGTTTTCTAATTAGATATGAAAGTTACTTTCAATGGAAATATTACAAATTGTGCATATCAAGGAATAGATAACATTCTATATGTGCACTACTAGAACAACCAAATTATAATTTAATTTTAACATAAATTTGGCTAAATAGAAGGCAACCTATTTCCTTCTTGTGTGACTAACTGAAAAAGAGGAAAAAGTTGCAATAATTTGTCAACGAGCATCCTTAACATGTATTGCATGCTATGATATATAGTAAATTAATAAATTAGATGCAAAGTAAAGTATGCCTAGGTTACATATTGTAGATATTTCATTTTAAGGGTTTCCTATCATTCATGTCTATGTATAATTTCCCTACTATTCATGTTATTTTATTCACTTTCTATGAATAAGACATTAAAAAACACTAATTGAGAGTTGGTAGCTTATAGGTTTGATCCTATGCAATATTTATAACAAAGAATATAGTAGCTTTTATCTGTTTCAAAATATAATAAGTAAAATGTATGCGAATGTGAATTTAATTTTTTATAATATTTTATTTTAGATGTTTGTCATTAGACCTATCAATCCACCATCAATCCACCACCAAATACTTATAGTTGTCATTAACTTATTGATAATATATTTTTTTTTGGGAGATAGTTTGGATGATGGCCATGATGGTGAGATGAATTTAATCTCTAAAATTTTAATATATAATAAATGTATGGCGTAGTTTTCCATTATAATTTTATATCTTCCACTACCTATAAATGTGTCATCTCTCCCATCACCTAAAGCATAATTAAATGTATTTGTTAGACTTGTAGGATATTGATGGACAATTACACTACCACCACCCAAATTCACACTATAAAGATAACTTTTAGTAGTTCAATTGAATTTTTCCTCTTCTTTTGACACACATACTCTAAACAAAAATGTTTTAAAATTTATAGTTGAAAGACCACCAAAATATCCACTTGTACTAACTATTATTTTAATTGATTAAAATTTATCTTTAAATAGATAAAAACCCTAAACAAAACTAAACATATGATCTACATCTTCTTTGATAGGTTCAAATAATTCAAAATAATAAATCTGAGTACAGTGAGTCATTTGTCAGGTTCTTGTAATGATAACTAAATTTTAATAAAGAAAAACAGTTTCAAATAATTAAATGGTAAGGTGCCAAAATGGTGGCCGTTCCTGTTAAGAATAGGAAAGGCTTTGAGCAGCCTCCACAAGTCGAATCAAAATATTGTTTAGATCTGATCTCTTTGATTACTTTTTTTGTCAGCAAATTAATTGATTTTATTTTGTGTGTTACTCTGTTCTTATGTTATCAGAAATCAGAAAGGGAAACCACAGTAAAAAAAAATGATAAGAAATGGGACATATAGAAATTGTGTATAAGACTAGCACTTGCATCTAATGGAGGTTTAAGGATTATGTCGATAGAAAACTATATGTATGTTAATATGTTAAGGGAGTATGTGTGTGTGCATGGATGCGCTGCAAATTTTAGTTACATGTGGCTGGATTAAACAATTAATAATAAGTGTGAAATAATGGATGCGCTGCAAATTTTAGTTACATGTTTTAAATTAACTTAGACAAATCTAGATTTGTTTCTTAAAAAATGATGTATTATCTGATTGTGAAATATTTGCATACAGATTTAAAACATAAAACAATGCAAATGAAAAAAGAAAGTTGCCATCAAATTGACAAAAAAACATTTCAAATGGAAATAAAATGTTTCCATCCAATTGTCAAATCAATATTTATCTAGCTTTTATGTGATAAGTGAGATTTTGGAGGCTTTTACCATTAATTGACAGCTGATTTACAATTAAATAACAACTGAAACTTGTTTTCCCACAACTCACTATGGTTTGCAAGTGAGAGACTTGTTTTAGGCTCAAATCTAGCCTATCTACTAAATATATACATATATATTTTCAAAAATTCAAATTCATTATAAATTTTTATGGGGCATAAATAAAAAGACATACTGCCCAGCAATTCATCATCAGAAAATTCACTGCCAACAATTAATTGCTGGAAAATTCACTGCTATGACAAATTCACCTCAAAGAAAATTCGTCACCAGCAATTCACCCCGACAAATTCACCTCAAAGAAAATTCACCATCAGCAATTCACGTGAGCATTAACATTTTTTATTTATAAAATAATCTATATAATAAATTATTTAATAATATATTATATTTTTCTGTATAACATAAATAAATAATTTTATATTTTTATAACAAAAATAAAACTATTTTTAAAAATTTCTATGTCAAATGACAAAATTATTTTTAAAAATACTGTGTATGCTATTTTTGAATCGACATTTGGAACTCAGTGATTCACTCATGATGAATCATTGAGTGTGGTTTGAAATGTCATTCAAAAATAGCATATACAGTTAAATCCAAAGCTCTTACTATTATTCATGAAATGTGAATCATTGAGTGTGGTTTGAAATGTCATTCAAAAATAGCATATACAGTTAAATCCAAAGCTCTTACTATTATTCATGAAATGTGAAAAAATCATACCTACCATTAAATAATTTTATAAATACATGAAAACATAATTAAATAATTTAATATTTTTGACATCACAAAATTATTTTTAAAAATATTATGTATATCGAAGCAATGATTAAAAACAACTGAAAATTAGAGAGCTTTCTTATCTGCAAGTCAATCATTAAAACCTATACTTTTATTAACTCTAAATTCTGCAAGTTAACTCACTGTATATTAACTCTTAATTCTGCAAGTTAACTCACTGTATACCGATTAAAAAGTGTAGAAAATAGGGGAGCAGCAGAACAAAGATAGATTTATATTAAACAAAATAAATCATTAAAACATTACACTGATTTATTGAGCTGCAGTTCATACAATAAACACTATTATCTTCAGACTACCTTCTCCTAACAACTCTGCAGAGCTGGACTCTGCTAGAGAGAGTGAGAAGCCTCATTACATCTGCCTCTATTTATAGAGGGCTTGGAGTTTTCTAGAATACAAAACAGTATGTTCATATGCAAATTGCCAGGTCGGTGAGAACTCTCTAGAATGGTCGGTGGCAGCGGTGGTAGAGTCAACTAGAATATCAGGAGAAGCTTCTTCTTTAAATGTGGAGCAGGGGTAGTTGGGATTATAATCTCCAACACTCCCCCCTAATCACAACTACCACAAATTCTCAGTCTCTTTCATTGATGCTGCAGCATCTAAAATCTTCTACATCTAGTGATTGAACATAGGAAATCCCATGCTGCAATTGGGATGCTCTAACCATGAGCTCTGGCCCTCTTGGTTACTAGTCCATCGTAGGTTCAGGTGTGATTCACTTGTTTTATCAACACCTCCCATTGAGTCACTCTGCGGGTGCTCGGGGATCCTAATTTTAATGTGCTCCATTTGCCTCATACATTGCTTTCATACATAAACAGAATGCTGCGGCATTCAACAATATTTCTTCCTTAATCCATTAAGGGCTTCACTTATCTTTTCATAATAAACATCTACTATCCTCCTTGATGTTCTCACCTCACTTGCCAACTCTTCATTCTTAAATCATTTTATAGACTTTAGAAATGCTCTTCATAATTTTGACTCTCAACCTCCAACCTAGACACTACTAACACATCCTCAAAAAAAACTTATTTCTTTAGTGCATAACAGACCTTTTATTTAAGTAACAACAAATACCTTTTTCAGCAGCTTCGCGTGCCTCCCACTTTCTCAAAAAAAACCTCCTTTGAACAGAAACTAAAACAATGATCAAGGTTTCGCTTTTCTTCAATAGTTACGCGTGCCTTCACTACGATCTCCTCTTGCAATAGCTGGGATCTTCTTTTTATAGACAGATTTGGCGACTTCTTGCAACAGCACCCTGTAGACCTCTTGCAATCTTCATATTTGTGGGTCCGTTTTCCTCTGATTGACGATTTTTCAGCAAACACTTGTCTTAAAAATAGTGATTTCCTTTGGCTTTGTCCCTTTTTTCTTATGGCGACCTTCACATTAACGTCGACCAGCGATCTCTCTTCACAATCAGGCTGCGGCCTTTCTCCTTCTACCTACGCTGCTAAGCTTGTCTTCAAACTGCAGGACTCCCTCAGATCTCTCTGGCTTCTTTGGCGGCCTTCTACTCACAACATCTCTAGGATCGTCTACCATATGCTCTGATACCACATGTAGAAAACAGGGGAGCAGCAGAACAGAGATAGATTTATATTAAACAAAATAAAACATTAAAACATTACACTGATTTATTGAGCTGCAGCTCATACAATAAACACTATTATCTTCAGACTACCTTCTCCTAACAGCTGCTAGAGAGAGTGAGAAGCCTCATTACATCTGCCTCTATTTATAAAGGGCTTGGAGTTTTCTAGAATACAAAACAGTATATTCATATGCAAATTACATCTGCCTCTATTTATAGAGGGCTTGGAGTTTTCTAGAATACAAAACAGTATGTTCATATGCAAATTGCCAGGTCGGTGAGAACTCTCTAGAATGGTCGGTGGCAGCGGTGGTAGAGTCAACTAGAATATCAGGAGAAGCTTCTTCTTTAAATGCGGAGCAGGGGTAGTTGGGATTATAATCTCCAACAAAAAGACCAGCGATTTAAGAGGTGGGACTTCTTGCGGGCAGCGGATCTCACCTGCAGGAGACTAGTCTCACCCCAGCTCGCCCCAGATACCTAAGATACGGACTGCTGGGCCACTGGGCTGGGTCGCAGAAACACCCCTGAATTCTGCAAGTTAACTCACTGTATACTGACCAAAAAGACCAGCGATTTAAGAGGTGGGACTTCTTGGGGGCAGCGAATGTCACCCACAGGAGACTAGTCTCTCCCCAGCTCGCCCCAGGTACCCAAGATACAGACTGCTGGGCCGCTGGACTGGATCGCGGAAACACCCCTGGGAGGATAAATGATTTATTCTACATCTTTTAATAACTTGATGAGAAGGTTGTTCGGTGGTTTTTCGAACCCATCTTCATACTGCAAGTCTGCCATACTAGAAGCAAAGATTAGGAGAAGCAAACTTAGAATGACTAGGGAAACACTTGAACACTGTACGGGTACTAGTATCTCCATAAGAGAGGCTCATAGTAGGAGACATTTAAAGCACTAGAACATAATCACAATAAGAACTATATTACAAAATGCTTACCTGCTTCCTAGTAGCAGTACACAGTAGAAAAATAATACAACTAATATATCTATCCCCATTTACTGTGCTATTTTAAATTGCTCGAGACCATGGAAAACTGGAAAATAAAATCTCCACCGAATTTTTTTCGGCAAGGGGAGACGATGGATGTTATTATCAAAGAATTATCTTTACAAAGAAAAATAAAAGAAGAAAAAAATAAATAACATACAGCTCATTTTAGAGTTCCAAATGATAATAATTCTATTTCAGATGCATAGCTAATACAGATTCTTCTCAACCTGGGACTTAGCTCTCTATTCACAATCAGTGACCTCCGTATGCATTTAAGATCCGGGTTGAGAGGAATCTATCTTAGCATTCATCTACCATAACTCTGCTACTAGAGAAATATCATGCAATGCTATTAGAAGAAGAAAATAAATATCATACAGTTCACTTTAGAGTTCCAAATGATAACAATTCTATTTCAGATGCATAGCTAATACAGATTCCTCTCAACCTGGGACTTAGCTCTCTATTCACAATAAGTGACCTTCGGATGCATTTAAGATCCGGGTTGAGAGGAATGTATCTTAGCATTCATCTATCAGACTTTTGCATATATTGTTTTTGCTTGAGATCAGAACTCTGCTACTAGAGAAGATCTCATGCAATATTATATGAAGAGGGCTTTCCTTCTCAAGTGTGCTTATGCAATGCTAGCAATAGGCCTTTCTTATATAGTAGTTCTCACTGTAAGAAGAAAATTACTCACATTTGAAAACCTTTGTAATTATTGGGGTAGAACTTAAAAACCTTAATCTGGAAAACTTGAATAGACCATTTTGTTGTTTTGAATAAGTTTGGACAGGAAATGCCAGTGTACTAGTTTTCATGTGGCTACTTTAACTTATTTTGGCTAGCAATCACTGCTTAAATTATTTAAGAATTATTTGTAGAGTTGGTGGTCCACGAATATTAAAGTTTTCTGTTTTTTAACTGTCATTTTAAATTTATAATATTAATAACAATTTGTGCAATATACAGTTACTGCTTATTTCAAGTCCTCTTTTATATACAGCTTATTTTTTATGTCTAATTTTCATAAACATGAAAACACTCCAACTAATTAATTTAAAAAAAAAAAACACATTTAAACAGCCGCATAAAAACATAAATAAAAAATTGATGAAAAGATAGTGGTACCCTTCACGTTTGAAAAAGTCATTCTAAGTTGCCCACTAACAGCAGGTCTTTTGGCATTAAACATAAAGACAGTCAGTGTAGAGGCACATCGTATGCCCATTAATTTGTGAAAATAGCCATCACAAAGAACATTACACCGAATACAACAATTGTACGGTTGCTGCGGGGTCTTTCTTTGTTGTTTTGTGGTCACAGTAGATAGGTATCATCATAAGCTGACAGCGAGGTTAAACATATTTCTATATTGTTCTTGTTCACATATTTTCTGGAAGGCGTTTTCTACATAAATCTATTGGATTGATTTATGTGATCAACAGTTTATATTCATGGAGAGATGAGGAAGATGATGTCAACATTTGAAGTCTTGTTAGATTTTGTTTTTTATTTTATTATTATTGTATTGTTATTATATTATTATTAATCATTTTATTATCTTATTTTATCTTTATTTTTAATTTTATTTTATTTTTATGTAAGGGTGTCCCACAACTCAGCCCAGCAGCCCAACTTATTGTACCTTGGCTACCTAGGTCAGGACTTTGTAAGTTTTTCCGGATCACGAGGATAAGTTTATCAAGCACAGAAGAACTGAATTTTACATCAACCAATTTCTGTATTATTATTTACATCGAATGCAAGATTTACATATAAATAACCACCACAGTGGTGATAAGAGGCGGTGAAAGGCAAACTAATCTGCAGTTTGGTTCAGTTAGCATTAGGCATTAAAAGAAACACTGCTGTTTGCATGCACATCGCATGAGAAGAAGCATTGATGTTTGCTTAAGTTAGCTTATAAAGTTGTCCGTTGATTACGGAGAGAAACTAACACTAACACCCCCCTTAAGCCTAACTAAGGAGACAGAAAAGATGAAAGAGGGAAAACCTTGTGGGAACAAAACCCCCCCTTAAACCTAACTAAGGAGAAAAATGCCTATAGAGGCAACAAAGATGGGTCCTGGCATCAAGGCCATTTTAGGTACCCATTTACATATAAAATTCCCCCACAAATATAGAGAGAATATAAGAAAGGAAGATATGAATCCCCCCATAATGAAAGAGCTCCCGTACCAATGATGAACGCTTGAAGACAAAATATGATCCACTGTCTCCAAACAACATTTCTCCCCTTGGGAAGAAAAAGATCCACTGGTGATTGGAGAAGCCAATCCAAAAAAATGGGTGCTACTAGAATCCAAATCCAGATGTGTTCCTCTGAAAACTGCTCACATGTCCTCATATCATAAAGCGTTGATGGTGATCCAATATATTGTGAAGACTGATCTGGAGCAATCTGCAAAGGTGATGAGGATGGTGGGCCAACAACGTTGATTTGGTTGTCAACAAAAAGGAGTGGAATGTCCTCAAAGTAATCCTCTAGATCTGCAATATAGGACTCTACAAACAAGGATGATATGTCTGCAATATACGAATCCCAAGTAGCTATGTCTGGAAGATATATGATGCCCTGTTGCAAGAAGCCATTGGAAGCTTTCGAAGAAGCAACACAGAACTCAAAATCAGCAATAGATGCAAGGACAAAAGAGTCCTCAAATAGAAGACATATGTCCTCAATAGTGTCGTCATGATCAAGAAGGAGAGACTCTGCAAACAAATGATGAATGTCTGAAAGGATGACATCTCGCTGATCAAGAGGACAAGAGTGAACCTGCAAAAGAGAATCTGAAGTAGCCTTCGGAGAAAACAAAATCTCTTTTGAAATAGCAGGTGAAGGAGACTGAATAGTTGCCAATATAGGAGGTGTAGAAAGAGGAGAAACATGAAGAGATGTCTCTATGTCATCAGGACAATCAAGACTCTTCCAATAATTAAGTTTCTCTTCAGTATCATCGTCATACAAAGGATCATCCTCATTATCACGGGAGAGAAGCATGTCTATAGTGGGATTATCTGGGAATGGAGGTTCAGTGGGATCTCCATATATTTCCCATAGAGTGGTCCAGAGAGTGCGAGGGCACTCAATGTGTGACAGAGCCCATGATGTGTGGTCCCCAACACTTAAACCGATTAATCCTAAGACATGATCATTTCTACTTTCCCATACAGATTTCTGCCAACATGCAGTTGGCTCAGGAATAAGTCCAAACAAATGCGGCAATGAATGAATCCATCGGCAGTGCTTTAGGATTCCATCACGCCAAGACTTATAGTTTCCTTCTCCCAAACTGATGATAGATGGATGATTTCTAATTCCCATTTTTAGACTAGATATTTACCCTTCTGGAACTTTATTTCAGTCTATTAATTATAAAATGCCCTGCATAATCCCCCCAAAGAAAAATACACAAAAATGGCACTTTATAAGTTGAGTGCATGGACTATATAAATTGACTACATGAATTTCTAATAAATCCCCCTTGATTTTTGACACTTTATCATTGTGCATAAACAAATATTGTTTATTTGCACTTACAATTTTAGAAAATGCCTATAAAAGAGGAGGAACTAATTACATGCAAAAGCCAAATTTCAGCCTACCAGAGAACTCCACGCCTGCTTGCACCTTGGTTGGGCGCTGAGAAGGGTGAACAGGTCGCAGCAAAAGCAAATTGCACCTCTGAGTGCCTGCCAATGACTTTCACCTCTCAGTAGCCTTCTCACTATGTGTGCTGGCCTGCGTGATAATGGCTTCTAATCAATGCCATGCACGATGCCTGCCTCTGCCAATTGGATCGACCTCTCTACTCGCAGAAACTGATAGAAAAGTGCACACAGGTGTATATTCAACGTGGCTGGGTCAAAGAGAGAGACCTTGAGTGACCTTTTGGTGGTGAATTGTCACCTCCTGGGCCTGCAAAAGAAAAATCCACAGCCTACCCAATCAAGCAATTCGCAGCCTCTGGTTGCAAATTTATGAATCGCTGCACCATACGCCCCTTGCCAGAAGATCTAGGCAAGCTTCTGCAAATAGACCACAAAATTTGACAGGGGTGGGACTCTGTGGTGCTGCAAGCACTGTCGAACAACAACAATACTAGTCAAATACAACAAATTGGTTCACCTATTGGCTTGTAATTACCTCCTCCTGCTCTGATACCATGTAGAATTTTCCAGATCTACGGAGATAAATTTTATCAAGCACAGAAGAACTGAATTTGCATCAACCAATTTCTGTATTGTTATTCACATCAAATGCAAGATTTACATATAAATAACCACCAACGGTGATAAGAGGCGGTGAAAGGCAAACTAATCTGCAGTTTGCTTCAGTTAGCATTACGCATTAAAAGAAACACTATTGTTTGCATGCACATCGCATGAGAAGAAGCATTGATGTTTTAGCCCAGGATTTGACATAAGGCTGACCAAATTTGATTCGCAGGAGAGCTAACGCTGGCAGGACTAGCCCCATGGGTGGATGCCATGGCCATGCAGGCCCGTTGGTCAGCATTGTGAGGTGGGGGTTGAACCCGAGGAACTTTATGGGGGCAAGGCCACGGCTCAATGAAATGAAGTATTGGTTGGCCATTATTATATTATATTTAAATTATTAATTCTATCTAATATTATATATTGAATAATAAACAATAATTTATAAATTATATTGACATTATTTTATAATTATAAAAATAATACTTTTATATATAATTATATTATATTTAAATGATTAATCCATTATAGATATTATTTAAAAAAAAATGACACAATCAAATCTAAAGTTTCTTGTTCTAATATTATTTAAAATCTATTTAATATTTTTAAATAAAAAGGATAAAAAATTTATTGCATTAAAAACATCAACAATACAAAGCAATCCACCCAAAGAGAAAACTAGGAAACCCAAGATAAACAAACAAACACAAAAGTACAAAACACACAACAGGACCAACCAACATTAATAATCATCCACCCATGTCCTCCAAGATTAGCCTCTCAAGATCTTGGGAATTATCCTGCCTTCAACCTTCCAACCACCAATCTACTCAGAAGCCTATTTAGCCAAACAATCAACAACCCCATTCCACTCTCAAGGAATGTGAGTGAAGGAAACAAACTCAAGCATGGAGCATAGTCACATAATATGCCTAACAATAGAGGCAAGTTTCCAACTAACCCCATCCAATTTCTTCTCAATCAACAAATTAACCATAATTTGAGAGTTTGATTCACAGACGATCTTGTGCCCACCAAGAGCACAAGCTCTCTCAATAACAACCAAAAACACCAAACCTACCATGAAGTTGTTGGTTTGTTATCCCTTATCAATGGAAAAGAAGAAAATGTTCTTACTAGAGCTATCTTTTTCAATACAACCATCCCAACAAGCCCAAGATTACCCCTTGAAGAGCCATCAATATATTGATCTTTAAAACATCCACCGAAGGAGGGGACTGACCACCATCTCTCTAAACCTTCTTTTTGGCACGATGACCTCTTCAAAAATATAAAGAATCAAATGCTAGACCATGCAAACCCAAGCTATTCACAATCTCCTCATCTCCCCTCTCCAAAGGAAAAGACACTTCACACTTAGCTTCCATAGTCTTTTGAATCATGCCAACAACTCTTTGTCAAACTTGTTGAATCATCTACTTACTTCCATGAAAGATCTTATGATTCCTCTCAAGTCAAATCTACCAGAAGATAAAAGTGGGACCAAAATTCCAAAGAATCTAGAGGAAAGACGCCTTAGTCAGAGGCCTCCCCAGACTACTCAAGAATTCAATTAGTGAAGAAGCATGAACATAGGGATGTCTCCAGATACCCCACCAAAGGTGTTGAATAAGCTTACAAAAAAGGCATTAGAAGAATAAGTGAGTTGAATCCTCCTCACAAAAACCACAAATAACACATATAGATGGACCTTGAAAACCCACTTACGAAGATTATCCCAAGTCAAGCATCTATTCTAGGCTAAAGTACACAAGAAGCGGTTACACTTAGGTCAAGAAAACTTATTACAAATATTTTTCCACCATGAAACTTCCAACCCCCCATGCTTCTAAAATATCAACTCTTGATAACCACTAGCCACTATGTAGACTCCCTTAGGATTAGGGCTCCAAGCCAAAATATCCCTTTCCCTAATTGAGTTGCACTCTCTACCAACTAGAATATTGCTTAGCTCAACACAATCCTCTTCCAAACCCCCAGTAGGCCACTCACTAGGGTCCTTCCATCTAGACACTTCCACCTACCCACATAAATAAGTAGATTTGAAATCCTCAACCTGAGACCAACCAACCTCCAGGAAGTGATGACAAAGATCCTACAAATTAGAATACTTGGTCATAATTGGGGAAAAAACCATCCCAAGATTCATACCAGAAAAGAGCATTGGACCCCCTATTCCAAATCCAAAACAAACCATCCTTGATCAGCTTAGCTCCTTTTTTAAGCATTTCCTAAATCATAGAGCCTTTACCCACAAGCGGAAATCGAGGAACCTCCTCATTCACCACCCCCTTTAGGTATTTATTAGAAATAATCCTGGCCTAGACACATGGTCTTGTTCACTGTAGCATCTCCAATATAGCTTGGCTGATAAAGGAAAACTACTAAGGCTTGTCTATTACAACCTAAGGCCTCTAAGCTATTTTAGTTTGCAAATCGTCTCTCACTTCATAGGACTCCACTTCTAGGACACCAAGTTGCTAGCCCATAAAAATTGCCTAGTGAGAGATTCCAAATCCTTAATAAAGCTTGAAGGAGCCACCTAAACCATACACCTATAATTGGGAAGAGCCTACACCATCAATGGTAGAATCAACACCTGACTTGCAAAAGATAACCACCTATGGGTCGAATGGTTCACTTTCACATGAAACATGTCTAAAATATTCTACCAAGAACCCCTAGGTAGGTTACCACTAGAGAGAGGAACTCCAAGATAGGTCAAAGGTAAATGACCAATCTGAAATCTAAGGATACATGCAATCCTTTGTTGAATAGGCATGGGAGTGTTAAAGAAGAATATAAAATATTTACCTTCAATGATTTTCTATCTCGAAGTTGCAAGGTAAGCATCCAATACCTTGCATAAATTAGTAGCCTCTCTGACCTTAGGCACACCCATCAGAGTTGTATCATTAAAAAATTGCAAGTGTGAATGAGGAGGTAAGCCATTACCCCAGTTCCACCATAGGATCATACCTTGATTAACATGACTCTTAATAACTCACCCCAGACGCTCAATCAAGAGAATAAATAAGGAGACACAGGGTCCCCTTGATGAAGACCTCTAGATGCCCCAAATAAGGAGGAAGGTTCCCCATTAACCAACATTGAGAAGGAAGTGGTCGTGATACAACTCATCACCCATGTAACCCACTCCTCAACAAAACCAAAAGCACCAAGCACTTTCTATAGAAAGGACCATTTGACCCTATCACAGGGTTTGGTCATGTCTAGTTTGATAAACATAGCTTTTTCTTTTGAAGTCATCATAGAGTGAATGGTTTTAGCCACGATGACCACAACATCCAAGGTTTTCCTATTAGCCACAAATCCCCCATGTTCCTTTGAGACAAGCCTACTAATCCACCACATTAGTGTTTCGGTAGTCAATTTGGACATAATCGTATAAACCACATTATAAAGGACTATGGACCTGAAAAAACATAGCCTATCATCCCCTTCACATTTGGGGATGAGGGCAAGAAAAGTAGAGTTCATAGCGTTCAACATTTGTTTGTTCCCTTGAGATTCACACACCACCTCTAAATAATCCAAATTTATGATTTCTTAGAATTCCTATAAGAATTCAATACTAGGATCCTTCGCTTTCTTTATGTAAAAAATAGTAGCCTCAAATTCTTCCAGAGAAATTAAGCTCATGAGGTGCTCATTCATTTCCATAGAAACTTGAGAAGGAATACAACAATGGTATGATTTTCTTCCTCCCACACATTAAGGGAGTCCTCCTTGAACAAAGTGGAAAAATACAAAGAATCCTCACTAGAAATATCTCCTCGAGAGGTCAACTGATCACCCTTAGAATTCACAAGATATGCGATTGAATTAACATGTCTCTTGGCCTTCACAGAGTTGAAGAAAAAGGTAGACTTTCTATCCCCTTCCTACAACCACTCAACTTGTGCCTTATGTTTCCAATAAATTTCCTCCCATAGCTCACACTCCTCTAGAGCTTTCAAAGCTTTCAACTTCTCTTTTAGAGATTCATCAGAAAGGCCAAGCTCCCTAATTTGATGAGAAATAGCATCTCAAACTAGCCTAAGCAATGAACTTAGTATGAAAGATATTTCCAAAAAGTTTCCTATTCCACCTCTTAAGTTGATACTTCACAAACTATAGTTGATTGATAAAAGAGTACATCACCATGCCAAAAGCAGGTCTACCTCGGTGCCACCACTTGACCATATGATCTTGTAGAGATGGATCTTGCAACTGCATAAGTTTAAACTTGAAAGAGGGATTTCGAGAAACACTAGACAATGAAGCTGAAAGCTTTATTGGCAAATGGTGAAATCCCCTAAAATCTAGAATCTCTGAGCTAATAATCCAAGATCCAAAATCCAAAAATAAGAAACTAGGAACCTATCAAGCCTCTCAGAAATATATTCCTTACCATGCCTCCTATTATTCTAGGTATATTGACCATTAACAGGTTTTATATCCGCCATATTTAAGGAAGAAACATTATCTCTGAGAAGAAAAGTAGATGGCTCCAACCTCAACATTCATCCCCTATTTTCCTCCAACTCAGTAATAGAATTAAAGTATCCAACAACAATCCAAGGATATAGAGGAGTAGTACTCCGAATAAACCGAATATGAGACCATAGACATTACTTTCCAAGCATGTCAGTTGGGGCATAAATATTAGATAAAATAATAGTTTCTCCAAACTCCAGACTTGAAGAAACCATAGAAATTGAAAATAATTTAGTAGAATCCACCAAAGAGGGAAGATCTTTAGTGGGTTCCATAGGCAAGACACACCCCCAACATTACCTTGCACACCAATACACTGACATTGACCCCACCACCAAAGTTGACACCAAACTACACATACTCTTCATAGAAAGTTTAGTTTCCAGAATAAATAACATATTAGGTGAATGGCTTCACACAAAATCATGGGATTTTGTTTTTGTATAGGGTCATTGTTCAAGCCTCTCACATTCCATGATAGAATAATCATCTTTTACAGTGGGAAATGTGGGAGTCAAGAGTTTTGATAGACCCTGAATCCACCAATGTTTCACCCATCATCTTAATTTTATCCAAATCCTTCTTTCTCCTAGCCTTGGAGGGTTTCTCATTAACCCCTTTCTTTGAATTTTTTGAAGAAGCCCTAAGGGAAGAGAAGCCTTATTTATTTTCTCTGAATAATACACCATCTTCTCCAGAGGGGATGTATTTGCAATCTCAAGCCTTTTCATAGCAATAGGCGCCTTTCTTTTATCCTCCTTAGAAGGATTATGTGGGGGTTGGTTAAGATGGGGCTTTGAAGATTAGATCCTAGGACATCTTTTCTGCAAACGACCATACCCATAACACAACCAATAATGTAAGGGAAGAGCCTCATAGTCAAGTTGTTGCACCCAATGAAGAAGAACCCGCATGAATTTCCAAAGAATCTAGAAGAGTGTTACTCAAATATATTTCAACAAAAATGTGTGCAAAAGTAAGTACCTTTTTATCCTATGTTTGTTGAGAAGGAACCATCAATTTTCCCAACAATAGAGCAACCATATGCATAATGTTGCTCCACCAAAATTTGAATGGAAACCAAGGGAGGTGCACCCAGATAGGAACACGATTCAAAAAATCCTTTGAAAGGTTAAAACCAGTATAGCATGGCTTGACGAATAAACCAATCTAGTCATGACAATAAGGCCCCCCCTCAAAATTTTTGTTACAATCAGCCATGCAATTAAAACTGACCATAAAAAAGTTGCTAGCCATCCACATCACCTCCAGTTCGTCCTAAGGGTTTCATGTTTGTCTAGCCTAGGACTCCAAAAATAGAAGGGAGACTCACATCCCCATGAATTTTTCATATTAAATCATGCTTAGAAAACACTCAATTTCATCCAAAATTGAGTTGGGTTGAATCACTAGGACAGGCCTATCATGGCTTCTCTCCAAATATTTATTAGTTTTGGGGATACAAGGACCTCCAGACAGAGCCATCCCCTCCACCCCAAAATCCTTAAATAAGAAATTACTATCAGTAGCAAGCTTTGACGAAGACAGAGAATTCAGACGAAAAGATGCTAAAAATCCATATTTTGTTTAAAGCTAATTGCTTCACTTGACGCCATAGACAAAAAAAATAGAGACACAAAATTCTCCTAATGCCTCCCCAAAACCCATTTACTTTATATAGGCACTGAGCAGTAAAATATTCAAAAAAAAATTACAAAAACCCCCAACAAAATCCCTCCTAATCGTAGTAAAAACCACCCCTTGTTGGTAAACACCCCCTTCATTCCACTCACTCTCTCCACACACACATGCAAAGACAATATGTCTCATGCAAGCCGTGCCCTACTACAAGCCATAGACTTGCATCCTATCTTCCTATGCGTTTGTCATCCAAATAAATTCTCCTTTAGATGAAATCTATTTAATATAAATAATAAATAGTAAATTAATTTACTATTATTTTGTAATTGTTTATTTATTAAGCTAATATTATTTTCTAATATAGAAATAATATTTATTTTAGTTAATATATAAATTTGTAAATAATATATATATATATATATATATATAATAGAACAATTTAGATTAAATTAAACATATGTAATAAGGTTGTTGGATAGAAAATCAAAGCTAATGTTAATTCATTTTAAAATTGTTGGAAACATGAGCATGAGGATGTATGGATGGTGTATGGTGTTTTCATTTATGGAAAACTATTGTAGAAATGCAAAATTATTGGTCCAATGAAGACCAAGTGTTTTGGAGATTTGACTAAGTCCCAATGTACATATTGAGTGATCAGAGGAACAGTTTTGTTGTTTACATTACTCTGCTAAGCAAAATGTTGTCATGCGGTTTTGAGGTGTCAATGATGGAATGTGTTGAAGGTGTATATATCCAAGGTTTCAAGGTTGCATGTCTTGCATAGCTGAAGATATTAGTGATAGAGTATCGGGTTTAGTAATGGTAGAGTGACTAGTACAAAGTGCATGGTTGAAATGTTTCTCATTCCACCATAGATGAATATTATGTTGCGTGGTTTTGAGGAATTGTTGGAAGGTGTTAGAACTGTATTCATTCCAAGTGTAAAGTGGTTTGGTGGTCCAAATGTCGAGTTGTGAATGAACAACTAGTTCATTCAATTGTTGTTTCACTAGTTTTGTTATGTGGTATCAACCTAAGGGTTTTGGGGTCATGTGGAGTTAAGTTATGTATGGAGAATATTTATGGGATAAATTATAGGTCATGTCAAAATATTTTGGTGTTGTACATGTTTTGGTTTATTCTATAAAGAATGTGTGTTGGAGTTTTGTGCCGACACATTATGTGGTTGCATATTTCATCTAATTAGGCCCACCTAATCGATGATATGGGTGTTTGTGGTAGATGTATGTATATATACAAGGTTAATTCATTGTGTGAATTAGGAATTGTATTTTTTCAAGAGTGTGTGTGTGATATTTAATGTGGAGTAAAGTGCAAAGTGTGATAGTGGTGAAGTTTGA
>VDFB02113909.1:0-19424 GCA_007258455.2 Sequoia sempervirens
GATCAAGAGCATTGGCATAGATAGTTTCAAGGATCTCTATGGAGAGGATGAAGACTTTTCAAAGGTCTATAAAGTATGTTCTAACTTTGAGAACCATTTCCATAGCCAATATTCTGAGTATACTTTGCAAAGTGGGTTATTGTTTAAGGGAAATCATTTATGTGTTCCAAGAGGGTCAATGAGGGAAAATCTGATTCAGGAAAAGCATAATGGCAATCTTAGTGGACATTTTGGCATCAACAAGACTTTAGAACTAGTGCAAATATTCTATTACTGGCCTAAGTTGGCAAGGGATGTTAGGAAGTATGTGGAACAATGTGTTGTGTGTATGAAAGCTAAGGGAGGAGCTAGTAATGCTGGTCTATATCAACCCCTAACCATTCCTAACAAACCATGGGAGTGTGTGAGCATGGATTTTGTGGTAGGCCTTCCTAAGACTAAGACTAGTTTTGACAGTGTTTATGTAGTGGTAGACAGATTTAGCAAAATGAGTCATTTTATTCCCTGCAAAACTACTCATGATGCTAGTTACATAGCTCATCTCTTCTTCAAGGAAGTTGTAAGGATCCATGGATTGCCTTTGATCATTGTTTCAAACAGGGATGTGAAGTTCATGAGTCACTTTTGGAAGACTCCATGGAGAAGATTGGGTACTAACCTATCTTTTGGATCAGCTTACCATCCTCAGACCGATGGTCAAACAGAGGTGGTTAATAGGGTGCTAGGTAACCTTTTAAGGTGCCTAACTAAGGAGTATGGATAGACATGGGATATGGTTATCTCACAAGATGAGTATGCTTACAATGATAGTGTGAACCGGACCACAGGGAAGAGTCCTTTTGAAGTTGTGTATGGGATGCACCCAAGAGGCATATGTGAGCTCAGAGATCTTGGAGCTATGGAACAAAGAAGTGGACATGCAGAAGACTTCAGTCAGACCATGAAGGAGATTCAGGAGCAGGTGAAGAAGACAGTCACCGCGACTACACAAAAATTGAAGGAGAAGGCAGATTTGTCAAGGAAGGATGTACAATTTGCAGTAGGGGACTATGTCATGGTCCAACTTAACAAGTCAAGGTTGCAGAAGGGAATGTCAACCAAGTTGCATATGAAGAGAGTGGGTCCATGCAAGATATTGGCCAAATATGGCAAGAATGCCTACAAGGTGGAGTTACCTACCGATCTAGGAATCTCACCAGTGTTCAATGTAGCTAATTTGATCAAGTATAAGGGGACAGTCAATGATGTGGATCAGAACAGTCAGGAGATCTTCAAGGACATCAACAATGTGTCCTTACCTAGTCAAGACAAGCCTCAAGTAGAGAAGATCTTGGAGTCAAGAATGCAAAAGGCTACAAGACACAAGGTGTACATGGAGCACCTTATCAAGTGGAAGAACAAGCATGAATCAGAAGCCACATGGATACAAGAAGATCAGTTCAAGAAGTTTGGTATTGACCTATCATTGGTCTCTCCTTCCATTCCTTTTTTTTTGGCCAGAGAGGGGGAGAATGGTGCAGGAGCACCTAGGAAACACACCTAGGAAGCAGTCTAGTTTAAATTTTGCTTGGATATGTTATTTTGAGGGTCATGTTGACCATTTAGTTAGTATTTGAGGATTATGAATAATTTTTGTTCTGTTGTGATCAGTGGAATTAGAAGTAGAAAGTATGGATGGGTTTTGAAGCTCATTCTTGTTTAAGTTGCTAACCTTGTCAAAAGTTAGAAAACATAGTGGAGTTTGGTAACGTTGGCCATTAGGTCATGAAGAAGTCCAACCAAAGGAGATAACTAAATGTGGAGCATTATTTAAGGTGAATCTCGACTTGTAAACAGGGTTAGAAGGATTGATATTGTAGTGACATTTTGTGAAATTGAAAGAAACAGCGTTCTGTGAGGCAATTTATGATTTTTGCATCTAAATAGTGCTTTGATGGAATAAACCTGCTATTATTTTTTATTGTATTGTGTGAGAGTGTAGTGTGAATAGAGTACAAGCTTTTTGTGCCATCCATTTTCCTTTGTGATTTGTTTTCATCCTTTGTTTGTAAATAGTTGGTTTTCTTTCTTTTTCTGGCCTGAACCAGGCAGTCTTGAGAAAATGGAGTGCTAGAGCACTTTCCCACCATACAAATTGTACGGCCCTTTGGGAATAGTGACTAGGCTCCATGAGTGTAAATATGGTAGGTTGTAGGGCTTGTGTGTGTGCAGGAGCTGCTAGCAATGTCTTCCCTAGGTGATTCAGGCAGAGTCCGGCTAGGGGAGACAAGGAGTGCAAGGCACATAACTTGCAAGGGTGCTAAGATTTTGGAAAAATTCCTTTTGGAGAATTTAGTTGAGGGTCTTGGCAAGGCTTGGTGGTTAGGAGGAGGCTCCATCAACCCATTTGGTGTGAGAAAACTCTGACATTTTGGAAGCAGCCTGGAAAAGGCTTATAAACCCTAGTTCTTGACCATTTTTGAGTAAGGGCAGTGTATGGACAGTACAGGCTCCTAACCCCAAAAATCTTCAAGGTGTGGGCATGGGAAACACAAACCCCAAGGAAAGAACCCAGGTCATTTGGAAGGTTTTGGAGTAAATTCCATTTTTCTAGGGTTAGGAGGCCTAATTGGGGCTCTAGGCTTGTAGCCTTTTCTAACCCTAGGAGAGGGTTTGGTGGAAGTGATGGAGAATTGGAGTCTAGTGATTGAACAAGAACCCCAATAGGTTGCTATGAAGCATTTTTTTGCATCTTTACACCCCTGCAAGTACCTAACTGAATGTTGAGGGTAATTGGCCTTTAGGGAAGAGTAAGGGTCAAAGGTGAGATAGTGGCAAGGCACCAAGATTGGCTTGGTGGAATGAAAGAAGGTTGATAGTAGGGTTGGCCAGGAGAACCAGGGGTGCCTAACAAGCATTAGGGCCTATAGGTTAAGAAGGTGGAGAGAGACACCAAAGGGTTTGCCAAGGTGAGACCCAGAGCATGGGACAATGAGTGTCTCATCCAACCCTGCCCCATCAGTTTTGTTCAAGTATTTGATCTATAGGGTCCATTATTTCATTCTATAGTCCAAATTATAGGGCCCAAGATCAAGTAATCAATGTGTAATGTTCAAGAAGTCTTGGATTCTAAGGTGAAAAATCAAGGGAAACAATATAAGGGCACATATTATATGGTTTGAGGGTCAAGTTCTTATGACCTAGGTCCAAAGGGTATAGTGTCCACATCCTAGTGTCTAAAGTTAAGGCTCTAAGGATGGGGTCAAATGCCAATGGTCCAAGGATTTATGGTATAGGGTATAAGTTTCTTGTTGAGGGTGCATAATGCTAATATCCTAGTGATTCCAAATCCAAGCTCTAAGATTTCACAATAAATGGTATAGGTTTCTTGGTCAAGGGTTCATGTTCTAGATAATCTAGGGGTAGGGCCCAAGGTCTAGGCTCCAAGTTTTAGGGTAAACATTTGGCATACAATATTTGATTTGTCATATTTAGGGTATGATTATTTTCTATAATCTAGTGTTGAAATTCTAGGGTTCATAGTCTAGTATACATGGTCTTGGATCCAAGCTTTAATCATCTAAAATGCCAAGGTTCAATATTGAAGTTTGAAGCTCTAAGGTCTAAGGTTTAATGCCTAGGTTCTTGGGATCCAATGCCTATGTTCTATTGTCTGAGGTCAAATATCTAGTAGCATAGCCTAAGCACTAGGGTTCATCCACAAGTTTAAGGTAAAGGGAAAATAGTAATATTTCTTAGTCTAGGGTCCACAAGTATAAGAAACATCATCTAAGGCTTAGGGTTCAAAAATTAAGCGTCTAGAATCTAAGTGTTTAGGCTATAAGATAAATGTTTATCAATCTAGGGCCCATGACCCATGAGGCTAGGGTGTAGATCAAGGTTTATGGGTCAAAAACTTAAATTCTATGGTCCAAGGTCCAACCCATATAGGAAGAGAGAAAAACAGATGGAAAAAGGAAACAAAGAAATAGAAATAGCAATGTAGAAAAACATTAAAAAAGAAATAAAGATATTTAGACAACGAGAGATAACTAGAATAAAAGAAAATTAAAAGGAAAAAAAAAATCCAAAAGAGAAAGAGAGGTATAAAGGTAGATGCGAGTGAAAAATACATTATGAGAGAAAAAGGGAAGAAAAAATATAGGAAGAATAAAAGAAAAAACCATAAAAACATAAATAAAAATGAAAATTTGATAAATAAGAAAAATAGGAGAAATAATGAAATTAAGAAGAGAGAAAGTAAAAACAAAAGGAAAGAATATAAATCATCCAAAGAACAAAAGTATATATATAGAGAGGGGGGGGAGAACACTAAGGGAAGGAAAGAGCCAAATAAACCAGGGATACAAAGAAAGAAAGAAGAGTAAGATGGAGAGAGATTGAGATAAAATAGAAAGAATGATATGAGGGTAAAGAAAAAGAAAGTTATTAAAGAGAAATTAGCGAAAGAAATATTAGAGAGGCAGAGAGAGAACAAAGCAAATATAGAGAGAAAATTAAAAAAGGAGAGAAAATAAAGAGAAAAGCTAAAAATACAAAAAACGACAATCTAAGAAATAGAAATAGATATTAAAAATAAAGATAAATAAATAAATAATGTGAAAATAATACATACCTATTAAGGAAATAGAGAAATAAATGATGAAACATGGAGAAAGAGAGAGACACATATAAGGAGATAGAGAAATAACAAAGATTGAAATATATAGAAAAATAACACAAATAAAAAGGTTTGTGAAAGAATCACCAACATAGAGATAAAGATTTTTGAAAAAGAGAGGAAAAGTGACAAAGTGAGGAACAAAAAATAAATATTGATGAAGAAACATAGAAAGATAAAAATAGAGATGGAGTGAATAAATACGAGAGATAAAGAGAGAATCAAATAGAAGAACACTAAGAAAAAGATATAAAAAGAAAGAGATAAGTATAGAAAAAGATATAATATAAGAAAATAAGTAAACTAGAGAACAAATGATAAATAGAGAGAAAGAGAGACAAAGAGAAAAAAAGAGATAAATAAAGAATTTGAGAGAAATAAAAGAAGAAAATAATTTAACATAAAAAATAATGAATGAAAAAGTAAGAGAAAAAAAATGCAAAGATAAATAGAGAACAAAGAGAGGTATATTAAAAAAGTGATAAAGAAGAAGAGATGTACATAGACAATGAATGAGATAAATAGATATAAAAAGAATATAATAAACATAAAGTAAGAGACAACAAGTAAGAGAAAAAATGAATGATTATGAAATAAAAATATAAGGAAATTAAAATGATATTGAGGGTGAAAAAATAGAAAAGAAAAAGGAAAGAAAGAGACAATTGAACCAAGAAAAAAAAGAAATTTAAAAAATAGAGAAAATTAAAAACACTAGAAAAATCAAAGAAAAAGAGATGAAAAAATAGAAAGATGGTTAGATGGAGAAAGATAAAAGAACAAAAAAAAAGAGGCAAAAACAATAAAAAGAAAGAAAGTAAAAAGTGAGAAAGAAAAAAGACAAACTAAGAAAAGAAAGAAGGAAGAAAAAATTGAGAGAAAGCAAGGAGGAGTTGAAAAGAAAGATAAACAAAGGGACAAAAAGAATGAGGGAACATAAAAAAAAGGTGTGGGAGAAAGAGGTAAAGGATGACAAATAAATAGTAAAGATAACTAAGGAATTAAAGATAGAAGGAAACAAATTAAAAAATGAAAGAACAAGAAATACAATTCTAAAGAATTTCATTATATTGAGACTGATCAAACAAGGTTGCTTCCTCAAAGAGCCTCATTATATGTCATATAATTTTAATCTCTTAATGCAATATAATCTTTTTTTTTAATTTAATTCTAAAAAAAAGGCTTGGTACCAAAATCGGCAATAAACAAATTCTAGCATGAATGAACAAAGAGTGATTGTTCACTTGGATGACATGTATATGGAAAATTCCTTACTAGAATGTGCACTAATTGGAAGAGGGATAAGTGGGAAAGGGACACGAAACCAAATTGAGGATTCAATTCTTACCAAAAGGCTTTTTTTGGTGAATTTTGGAAGAGTGCTAATAAGTATTTTGTTCTAAAGAGCACACCATAGAAAGTGGGTGATTGTACCCTTCACATTCAAGAATGGATTCCAAACTTCAATCCTCTCTAATTCTCCCCTAATTATGCTCCATGTGGAATACAACAATACAATATTCTAGAGGAGTACTAGATCAACAATTGTTTATTGAAGAACGGTGCTTGTGTAGGAACAATCTATTCCATCAACTATGACCTAATCAACAAGAATTCTGACATATATTCCCTCATAAAGGTGGCCTTGATCCATAAAATACTAAACCAAATTACCATTTCAATATCAGCTAGGGATTTGATGCAAGAGCATCCGAGGAATGAGCAATTTGCATCAACAAATTGTTGCATCTTCATTTTTTTGAGTTCACTGACAACTTCGTTGTTTGAATATTCAATTGGTGATTGTGTCTTCATTTATATATTATTTATTCTAGCACTCAATGGATGTGTTGGGGAAAATAAATAATCGCTCCCTCTAAAGAATAGAATTTGAGAGAAATGAAATGATAGTCAAAGAGGAGACTTTAAATGAGAGTCGATTCTGGAAGAAGAAAGAACAATAGTAAAAACAATAAATTTAAAAATAAATTGTAGATTGGGGGCGTATGACGGCAAGAAAGAGACATTTAAAAATTAAAAAATGTGAAATGCATATTTGAGGAGGCATAGGGTCATGCTATTATAAGTTGGCATTTTAGAATTTTAAAACTGAAAATAAATGCATATTAGAGAAATTAAAATGTTAAAGGGAAGGCATATGAAGAGGCATTGAGAATGAAGGGGCAGCAGGATGGTAATAAAAAATTCCAGCTTGAAAAATTGCCAAGGAAGGGGGCGTGAGCAAGAAGAAGAGGCTGCTCATGGAAAAAAAATTAGCAAGAGGGGTTGCACCTATGTTAAGAGCATTTAAAAATTTAAATTGCAAATAAAAATAAGACATAATGCATGTAAGTAGAGGTTGCGCCCATTTGATTAGTAATTTAATTTGAACCAACATATAGAAGGTGGGGGGTAGCGTGGTAAATGGAGGGAGATTGAAGAAAGGTCTACACAAAGGTGATTGGGACTGCATATGACAGATTGAGAAGTGTGAAGAAGGTTGAGTGGAAGAGGAGGAAAAGAGGTTGTGCCTCTTGAACATCGCAAGAATTTCTATTCATAGAGAGTTTGAATTAACAAAACTGCACATAAATTAAAGAAGATAGAATTTGAAAAGAGGCAACATAGAGGAAACATGGCACCCATATGAGTAAGAAAGAGAATTGTGGCAACTTGGGGGAAAAAGTGGAGTTTTACAATGAAATAAAGTACAGATGCAAAGAACCAAATACTATGCAAGGTATGTAATAAGGAACAACTTAGAAAGGTATAAGTGCGAAGTTGGAATGTATAAACAATAGAGACCAATGGAATCAAATTAAATTGTAGATAATTGTATTTGATTTAAATAAATTGAGTTTCTTTACATCTTTATTGCAAGCTTTTAAATTGTTTCTATTGACAAATGAAATTGTCAACAATTGTAATCAAATGTGTAATAAGAACTGTAAGTTTGAAATTGGAGAAACATTTCCTATGTCTTGTTCAAAGTTATTTTGTTTTTTGTGTGTTGAAGGAGAGTGTAAATATTCATCTACGTCAAGATTTAATTGAAAGGTTGGAGATTAAAGAAAATAAATTCTTTTATGTACATTATAGAGGCCATGACCATGACGGACATCAATTATGTAAGGAAGCCAACTATCAAGTGACTTAATGCTTAGTCCCTAAGGAAAAGAATAGTGCAACTGAGAGTTCAGCTAGAACTGAGGAAATCAAAGAATAATCCAAAACAACAATAAATTTGGTCTTGATCGCTAATCTAAGAAAACTTGCTATCATTTCCTTTAATCCACTAGCTTATAATGAGGAAGGAATGGATCTCTTTTTCAAGGAAAAAAATAGCATACGCCCTAACTTTAATTTTCTAATCCATCATTGAATTTTACAGTGATGGTGAGGGGATGAAAAGATTGTGACATTTTGTGGGTCTGCCTAACATTCCATGGTGTGGACACAAGATAAACCAAAATCAAAACTTCATAATAATATGGCCCATACATAATGATTTTAGAGCTCAATTTCTAATAATTTTTTCAAACATTAAATTTTGGGTCCCTCCCCTATTTAAATTAGATATTGATTTTTATCCAACCTTTTAAAGAAAAACTTTACATTTTTGGGCCATGGTGCCTTGAATTTTATGTTATATTATCAATCAAATCTTTGTAGAATGGCTCCATTTGATTATTTTATTTTTTAAAACTATATAAAATTTTAATTAAGTATTATAATTATTTTTAAAAAATAAAAAAGATTTATTATAATTTAGAGATTGAAATTTCAACATAAATAAAATTTTAAAATTATTCAATCATTATTTAATAAAAACAAAAAATATATAACATAGTCTCATGTATTTATTCTTTATTTTTTATATGTTCATTCTCATTTATTTATTCTTTATTTTTTATATATTCAGTATTTTAACTTTTTATGATTAATAAATAATAATTTCATAATTATTTTAAAATAATAAAAATAATTAAAAAAATAAAATTACTAATTCTGAAAGTAACTCTTATAAAAATTTAGTAGTGTGAAATCACTTGTTAACATTCAAGTACTTAAATACTTATGTTTTTGGTTGTTTTAGTGTGAAAGTAGTTACAAAGGCTTAAAGAAAATAGTCTTTGTCTTCCCTTTTAAGTGGGCTCCTTTCTTATCTAACAATTATGACATGTCACTAAAAAAATTTAATAGTTTTAAATTTTCAAAAAACTAATTGAATTTATATAAACACAACTTAAAAAACTAAGTTTCAAGATATTATATAATTTTAAAATTCTCAAAAACTAAACAAATTAAAAGAAAAACTAAACAATGCAGAGAAAATTATTAAATATAATTGAAAATGTACCTGAGAAAGTTTTCTGGTCCATGAGAGTCTTCAAGATTTTCAAAATTTGACAGCAAGAGTCTGGTAAAGCACAAATAAACTATTTAACAAGAATATAATAATATCTGATCTACCATCCATTAAAGGATTGTTCATATTCTTGCAATGGCATAATGTGTATGTTGTACTTAAAATATAAAATATTAAAATATACACATAATTTAAAATATGCTCAATCAGAGAGGACTCACATATTTAGCATTGATTACTGTGTACTAGCCACCAATGAAAAGGGTATGAAAGCGAGAGTTACCTGCAACTGAGCATGGATCAACAGGTTATTTCCGGTGTTGTTCATATAAAGAGATCCATCTTGGATGGATGGACGACCAGTGGGTAGGTTGAGATGCTTTTCCACCTTGGGTTGGAAACAACGTAAGACCCAAGAGATTAACTCTGGTAAACCCCAAGGCGTGGTCATGGTTACTTGGATGCTGAATATTACCCGAGACATTCTTGAATCTGTTGTGAACCATCATAGCTAATAAAAGCATGTAAAGCCTACAAAAAAGCAAAGGCCTATGCCAAACCAAAATCCACAGGTGTCCTGCCATTGTGCTGCATCCCAGATCGGCTTAAATAAAGGAATCTTTCTTTGCAAGTTGAACATCCTTTGCAATTTGAACATGCAATTTAGCCCTCAAAAAATAGGAATCAATGAAATGATAGGTGAAGGAACTCAAAGGAACCGATTCTGTTCTTGACCTGCTCACGCTTTCCTTCACCTATGTTCTGTTCTTGTTCTTGAAATGCAGATCCGTAATGATATGCAGTCTTCTTCCAGTTTTTGTCGCTCTCAGGCTTGTGAATCCATACGATTGTGGCTGAGATTCTCGCCAATTTCATACCCTAGACACTCTTCAGGCACAATTTCATCCCCATACCTGTCAATCTCGCTTTCCCCTGCCAATTAACACTCGTCCAATTCCTGGAGTGAACATTGAAGGTCAATTTGCAGCAATTAAAAAGACTTTCTACCAGTGGAATTCCTCGGATTATTAATTGGATGCATTACCAATTCTATACGTATCTCTCAAAACAATTTGAGAAAAGAACAGAAGACCATGTAGACTGTTAAAAGCGAAGAATTATGATTTACAAGTTGAAGGAGGTTGAAGCCTCTTTAATCATCTATTGTAATCAACAGTGTCCTTTGCATCCCATCCTTCCTTAATCTGTTGCCCTCGCCTCCATCCTGGTTACCGCTCCCATTTGAACACTAATAACATATTTCAAATCCACCTTGTAAAAGCAATGGTAATAAGATATTTCAAATCCACCTTGTACAAGCAATGGTAATAAGATATCTCTTCTTTATTTATCAAGTGTAAAAATGATCCAAATTTGTACATAAAAATTGTTTTGATTTTATTATATGTGGATAACTTAAGAAGTGTTATAGACTGATTGATGAAATCAAAACAATATTATCATCAACATTCAAAATGAAGGATATTGGCAAAGTGTATTATTGTTTAGGAATTTAAGTATGTAAACAAAATGGTAGTACTTTGATTAGTCAAAGTAAACATACAAAGAATTTGATCCAAAGATTTAATATGCAATAGTGTAAAGCAATACTTACTCCATTCTAGAACAAAATGTAAAGTTTTCTATTGATAATGCTACTATAGAAGTAAATGGGACTTTGTATAAATAGATGGTAGAAATTTTGAATTAATTAACCACAACAAGACTTGATATTGAATATATTCAATTAGCATATTTAGCCAATTCATATCTAAACCTTGATTGAACCTCATTGGAAACCAACAAATAGAGTTATTTGATACCTACAAGCTACCATACCTTTTGGTATTGAATATACTAACCATGTGAATGTTGATTTGATAAGTTATTTAGATTTTGATTGGGTAGGTCATCTAAACGATAAAAATCTACAATTGATTATGCTTTCAACATAGGTTCAAGAAATATTTATGGGAGCAATAAGAAGCAATCAACTATTTCCACATCTCCTACTAATGTTGAGTACAAAGCATTGTGTAGTACTACTTGTGAAGCACTTTTCCTAAGGTGCAACTTTGAAGATATGGGACAAAAACAAAAAAGATCAACTGTAACAATCAAAGCTCAATCAAATTAGAAAATAATCCAATTTTATCATGCAAGATCAAGGCACATTGAAAATCAACATCATTTTGCATGAAAAAAGATTCAATCAAAAGAGATAGAACTACAATATTGAAACACAAATGACGAAATGGCTAATGTGTTCACTAAGCCATTAGGCAACGTAAAGTTTGTATCATATAAAGATGTGTTAGGAGTCCATTAAGATTCTCTTATTCCTTAAGGGGGGTTGTTTAAATAAGTCATAGAAAAATCACACTCATTCTAGATGTATGTATCAATAAGGATTATAGAAGCACCATTGATTTGTAATTAGTTCTCAATAACCTTCAATTAACCGTTGATCAATTACAATTAGTTGTCAAAATATTTAGAAAAATTATATGATGATTGTTGAGGTTTGTGTATCTATATATAAGAATTATCTAATGAATAAAGTATGAGTGTGTGTTCACTATTATGTTAGATTCAAACTCTTTTGATAGCTTGAACCAAATACATCTTTCCTTCGAGTACTATCCTTGATAATGTTGATGTTAGTCCCTATATATTCCACACCTGTAATGTTGTTGGAACTATTACACACTTATTTTTAAATTGTAAAATTACTAAGAATTGTTAATTCTTCATTTTAGGTTGAAAAATTAATATCATTATCTACAATATCGAATGTAATGTAATCTTCAATATTTTCACCCAGAGTCATCATATGTTTAACATCTTTAGGCTTATTTCTTCATTAACACCATCTACAATATCACCAAGAACATTATATACCATGCAACATCTTTGAATGTTTCTTAATAATAAATCCCACCTTCACTTGTTGATATAGATTCAAGGATACATTTTTATATAAAAGCATGCAATTATCATTAATATATTTGTACCTGTTACATTTGACTATTAAGATTTTAGGGAACTACAAAAACAAATAAAAGAATTATACCTAGTGACAATGCTAGGTTGGCATATCATATTGATCCTTGCATATCCACTATAATTATACAAGTACCAATTGCATTTTGTAAGAACTTATAAAAAGAAACAATAGGATCAAGAGACCAAAGATAGCACAAAAGAGAGAGAGAATATGATGATTGTATTCTCAGTATGCATGAAGATGTTCAATTACAAGTATGTAAAGGCTTGCTTATAAAGGCGAGCTAGAACACAAGGAAGGGCCATGAATGAGAAAAGTTTCACATTCACGTGCAAAGGTAGGTAGAAAGAAATAATAAATAATTCCATGAAAGGTGGATCACCCACCTAAAGTGGAATTATCATGCCACAATAAGTGAAGATAAAAAGGTGATAACTAGATCACACCACAAAGAGTGGGATTTCTCCTACACACACTTCCCTAAGTGTCCCAATCACTCTCAATGTATGCACAAACCTAGATGCAAGATGCAAATAACTAGGTGTCACAAGTGCAAACTATAATGATATGCATTCCCTAAGTAAGCTTAAGTAAAGTGTAATAAGTAAAATACTTATTTACACCAACACCCCCCTTAAGTGCAACTGGGGGAATGAAGACTCAAGTGAACCATGCAAGATAAGATGCAAAATGGGTTCTGACAACTAGGCCATGTTAGGTACCCATGTACAAATGCAATGCAATCTCTCACAAGCAAGGAAAGGGAGAAAACCTCATGGGAAAAACTCCCCCTCAAAAGAGAGAAGAAAACAAATAAATGTACAAATGGAGAAGGAAAAAACCCCAAGATGAGGAAAAAGTCCCCCCCATGAAAGAGAATGGAGAATTCAAGTGACTCCCCCTGACACATCCCTCACCCCCAAGAGAGCTCACAATTGATGGTACCTACTCTCAGTAAAGGGTTTGGTGAATATGCTGGCAACCTACTTTGTCGTTGGACAATAGCACAAGTCAATGACTTGCTCCTGAATCAGCTCCTTGATGAAGTGCATATGAATCTCAATGTGCTTAGTCCTCTGGTGTTGGACTGGATTCTTGGAGATTGCAATAGCACTCTGATTTTCACACCGAATGATTTTCAAATGTGGAATGGAAAAACCAAACTTAGAAAGAATGTGTTGAAGCCAAATGGCCTTAGTGGCGGCAGTAACATCCCCCCTATACTCAGCCTCTGTCAATGAAAGAGAAAGGGCATGCTGCTTCTTGCTCTGCCATGAAACAGGTCCTGACCCAAGATGGAAGTTGTAGCTGGAGGTGGACTTGCGATCATCAAAATCACCAGCCCAATCTAAGTCGGTATATCCTACTAAGTCAAGTTGTGCACCTGCTGCATAATGAATCCCATGTTGATGAGTACCCTGGATGTAGTGCAAGATGCGTTTGGCGGCTTTCCAATGAAGCTCATGTGGTTCCTACATAAAGTGGGTGACCATTCCAACCGCATAAGAGATGTCATGGCGTGTATGAATCAAATAGATGAGACTTCCAACAAGCTGACAATACAAAGTGGCATCAACAAGTGGAGTGGAGCACTTAGCCTCAAGCTTCACTCCTAAAAGAAAGGGAGTCAGAGAGGGCTTATAATCATTCATGCAGAACCATGAAAGAAGATCAAGAGCATACTTGGGTTGTGACAATGTAATCCTAGGTGAATACTACTGAATCTCAATGCCAATAAAGTAGTGAAGAAGGCCCAAGTCAGTCATGGAAAATTTGTCCTGCAAAGCAGTTTTGACACTACCAATGATGGATGAGGTGCTCCATGTAATGATCAAGTCATCAACATAGAGAACAAGTATCAAATGTGCATCATCCTACCTCAAGATGTAGACATTCTAATCTGAATGATACCTGCTGAATCCTATGGAGAGAAGGAATCCATCTTGGCATACCAAGCCCGAGGGGCCTACTTAAGGCCATAGAGGGACTTCCTCAACCTAAAAACCAATGAAGTATCCTGGATGAAACCTTGTGGCTTCTCCATATAGATCTTCTCATCAAGATCCCCATGTAGAAAATCACTGTTAACATCCATCTGATGTATTGCCCAACCATGTGAAGCGGAAATGGCAAGTGTCAGGCGAATGGAAGTCATCTTTGCAATAGGTGCAAAGGTCTCAGTGTAGAAAACTCCTGCAACCCATGAGAAACCCTTTGCAACAAGTTGTGCCTTATACTTATCAACACTCCCATCCATTGCAAATTTGGTCTGATAGATCCACTTGCATCGAACCATTTTTCTCCCCTTAGGGAGAGGGACTAACTCCCAAGTGTTTTTCCTCATCAAGGAACTATACTCTTCCTCCATAGTTGCATCCCATTCAAGAACCCCAAGGCTTCCTTAAAGGATTGTGGATTTGAAGCTAATGCAATGATAACATGTGGAAGAGGCTCATGCTCATATTGTGACCTAGTCCTTTAAGTATCCAAAGGATCCCCAACAAGAGGACCTGCTACCTCAAGAGTCTGACAAGCCCAACGAGGTCTAGTAGGGGTAGAAGGGAGAGGCTCCTCAACTAGAAGTGGACCCTGTGAAGGTGTAACCTTGCGAGTCGATGAGGAAGGAGATTCATCATCATCTGAATCACTATCATTGCTGTCAACTGTGGAGGAAGGAGGAGTAGAAGAGTCAAAGCTAGGTGATCTTTCCTTAACATGTACACTCCTCTCAAAGAAAATCTCATGAGTCTCAGGATCCATCAGTCTATATGCCTTAACACCATTTGCATGTCCCACAAAGATACAAGGCCTACTTTGTGGCTCTAATTCCTTGTGTTTTTGCAGAGGAATACAAGCCCATGTTGGACTCCCAAACACTCTAAAGTGTTTCACAATAGGTTTCCTAGCAAACCAAGCTTCAAAAGGAGTGATACCCTTCAAAGCTTTATGAGGAACCTAATTCTGGATGTAGGTGGCACAACTGATTGCTTTTTCCCAAAAAGTTGGACCAGGAGACCTGACATGTATCATGCAACTTTCCATTTCCTTGAAGGTTCTATTTTTCCTTTCTGCCACACCATTCTGCTAGGGTGTGTAGGCAATGGAATGTTGTAAGTCAATTCCCTCAAGTGTGCAAAATTCCTCAATTCTATTGTTCACATACTCTCTACCATTGTCCGTACAAAGGATCTTGACTTGCTTCCTGGATTGCTTCTTAGCATGTGCTTTGAAGTTGAGAAACTTGTCAAATACTTCACTTTTGTGACAAAGGAAGTAGACCAAAGTGTATCATGAAAAATCATCAATGAAAGTGAGGACATAACAAGCTTTGCAAAAGGATTTCACTAGAAATGGGCCCGCTACATCACTAGGAACAAGCTGAAGAAGATCCAAGGCTCTCCAATATTTCCCTCTATTGAACTTCTCTTCGAGATGCTTTCCCATGGAACATTCTGAACATATGCCCTCAAAAAAACTAAGTTGAGGAAGCCCTTTGACCATGTCCTTGGTGTGAAGTTGTTGTAGATAGCGGTAGTTGAGATGACCAAACCTCTCATGCCATATCTTACTCTGTGAGTTTGAATGAGTGATCAATGTTGTAGAAGGAGCACGAGGTACCCAATGGGAGAATGAGTAAATCCTTGCATTGTGATTAGCTCAACCCATTTCAACCAAAGCATCATTTGCAAGTTCATTTACCACAACTGTGTCGAGAGTGAATTCAACTTTCGTACCATCTCCATGATGTGTGATTTTGTAGATGGGGAGAAGATTGGTGCTAAAGTTTTGAACATAGAGCACATCCTCAAATGTCCCATCACCCATCTCAATTGCACCTTTCCCCTCAACTTCCACTTGTGTATTATCACCAATGAAGATGTGAGGCACTAAAGAGGACTCCAAGGAGGAAAATTTCCCCTTTGAAGAACACATATGTTGAGTAGCCCCTGAATCAAGAATCCATTGTTGTGATGAACCTGTTGTTGCCATGAAAGCTTTCTATTTTCCCTTAGACTGAGATGAAGTAGAAGTGGAAGGGGATGAGTCCTTCTTCTTATAGGAATTAGGAAAATTGATGTTTTTCTTCTTGATGATGTTGTTCAACTCATCAATTTGCTTGGCATGACAACGATGCTCCTCATGTCCAACCTTTTTACAATATGCACAAGTTGGTTTCTCCTTCTTGCTTGAGTTTTTCTTTTTTGAAGATGATGATGAGCCTTGTTATGGAGGAGTGGATTTTTTGTTCTCTCCTTATGGCTTTGGTGAAGATTGCTTTTGGCCTTTCCCTTTGACTTGCTTGTTGTTTCCATGATTGACCACCAATGCTTTTGAAGTTGAAGACTTGAGAATGCCCATTTTCATCAACTTATTCTGTTCAAGAATTAAAAGATTTGTGAGAGCCTTAAAATATGGTGATGTGAAGTTGCTAATTTTCAATCGTTGAATATGAAAACTTGAAACAAAGGTTGCATACTCAGCTGGAAGCTTGTCCAACAAGTTGAAAACCAATTGATCATCCTCTTTCTCAATACCACAATCCTATAGTTGTGCTCTTAGCTCATTTTCCTTAGTGACATAATCCTGAATGGTGTCAAAAATTTTGGGATCAAGGCTTAGGAGATCATTTTCAAGCTTGTATCCCTTAACCTTATCAACCTTTCCATACAAAATAGCAAGCTTATCCCAAGCTTCCTTGGTTGTAGTACATTTATCAACATGGAAAATGAGGTCATCTGAAATGAACTTTCTAAGTGTACCCAATGCCATAGAAGTTTTAGTGAGCCAATCCATATATGCAGTTGGATCTACCTTAGGATCCACAGGTGCAGTTATGGTTGCATCAATATAGTAAATTAAACCTTTTTCCATTACTTTAATCCATGCACGTACCTTCCATGTAGCATAGTTATGTGCAATTAAGAGTGGAACTTTAGATGAACCCATGATGGAATGCAAGAGCACAAGAGACAAAATAGGCACAATCACACAAGACACCCCTCAAATTCCCTTTCAGTCAAAAGTACCCCAAAAAGAAGATGATTTTGTACTTTATAATTTAGTGTACAAATAGGCCACTTGCAACTTGGCTAGGGTTATGAGTTTGATTTGCTTTCAAAATAGGTTGAGAACAAACTAGAACAATGAAGAAAAGACCTAAATTTAGATCTATGCAATACAAGTGCCAAATAGGCCAAAAAAGACCATATGTTGAAAGTAAAAAATCTACTCAAGATCACTTCAAACTAATTCTAGATTCAATAAGTAGACAAAAAATCATGCACTTTAAAAAAAATGACACCTAAAAAGGAGTTTGTATGTGCCTGTACGGAGCCCCAAAAGTTGCAAAAATGAGGATTGGATAGGTACAATGTTGAAAAACTGAAAATTATAGAAAAAATTTCCACCAAAATTATAAACCAACCACATGGCTGCAAAGTATATGAAAAATTATCCCAAATCAAAAAAAAATTCTCATAAAAAGTAGTTAAAATGAGCAAGTTATGGGAATTTGAAAATTGACTGTAAATTCAAAACACTCAACCATGAGGGAGCAGAAAATTTCAATTGAGCACTAACATTAGCAACCCTCCTATTTAAATTTGATGAGCTGGCAGCCATCACACACTTGATTCCTGCGGCCTTCATTGTTGAAATTATGAGTCATCATCGGTGATATAAAAGAATTGGGATATTCTCTTTATCATGGATTTTTATGGAGCCAGCTTTGGATATTTTTCATTGGCCCTGTTTTAAGTTTGGTGTGAAATATCGACCTCTTGCAGTTTTTAAAGCTTTAGTCAATTGGATTTTTGAGAGTTATCTGGGTTTTGAATTTTAGGCCCGACTTAGTGGGGGCCATTAATTAAAGGATTGTGTTGTATACAGGAAGCGTTGTGTGAAACTCTATTGGGCCCATGGTACTCAGTACCCTACATGGAGTATGTTTACAATGTGAATAAAAAAAATCTGCGATCTTTTTTTTTCCTAATTTTTGATTTATTTAAAACAAAACTTTTACAAATAATAAAATTTTTGATGGAGCCATGCAAAAAAATTCAAAAAAATTGTGGATAAAGAATTTTTCTTTTTGAATTTTTTTAACAAAATTTTTGCTGAAATTTTTTTGAGAAATGAATTTTTCCATAACTATAGAAAATTTTCAGAAAATTGAAAAAATGCCCAAATAGGTGATTTTTTTTTTTATCTAGAGCTCCCGGTGTCGGATTTTGATGAAATAAAAGGCTATCCTAACTGGAAAAGGCCTTATAAATCTGAATTTGAGGTTAGATCTAGTCTAGGGCACACCTAAATGTCATTTCTTCTCAGATTTTCCTCTTGACCACCTTGACACGAACTAAGATCTCCCAACAATGGCTATGCAAAGGACCTCCAACTGCTCTGATACCATGTAAGAACTTATAAAAAGCAACAATAGGATCAAGAGACCAAAGATAGCACAAAAGAGAGAGAGAATATGATGATTCTATTCTCAATATGCATGAAGATGTTCAATTACAAGTATGTACAAGGCTTGCTTATAAAGGCAAGATAGGACACAAGGAAGGGCCATGAATAAGACAAGTATCACATTCAAGTGCAAGGGTAGGTAGAAAGAAATAATAGATAATTCCATGAAAGGTGGATCACCCACCTAAAGTGGAATTATCATGCCACGATAAGTGGAGATAAAAAGGTGATAACTAGATCACATCACAAAGTGTGGGATTTCTCCTACACACACTTCCTTAAGTGTCCCAATCACATCTCTCAATATATGCGCAAACCTAGATGCAAGATGAAAATAACTAGGTGTCACAAGTACAAACTATAATGATATGTATTCCCTAAGTAAGCTTAAGTAAAATATAATAAGTAAAATACTTATTTACACCAACACATTTAAATATTGAGGTTTTAGGTGCTAAAGTTTATATTTAATATTTCTCAAATATTTCCCACAAAATCTAGTTGCTCTTGCTCATTTAACTGGTGTACTTGAATGGAGTTTAGGTCATGAATGCATGTTTTCCTTTTGTTATCAATTACCTATATTATAAAATATTTCCTATCTACCCATGTAAAATCATGTATTTTAACCAAAGCATTGAAAGCATTGTAAAAGATTCTTTGTACTAAACAATCATTTGCAAGCGTCCTCTTCTTATCTCTTCTTATTCGATTTTAATGGTCGGCATTCTTCAATTACACAAGTCAAACAATTCTAACAAAGAATAAATATACTAAATTTAGCTTTACACATTTGAAATTTCTCTTCTTATTTTATAGGTTAAATTTATCTCGTTGAGCATTAAATGTGAGCATCTTGAATCCATTTTTATTGCTCATACATGCTCTTCCCATTTCCCAAGGTGAATATTGGCATA